>BDDC01000474.1:39332-53863 GCA_001662425.1 Chlamydomonas sphaeroides
CGCACCATGGACAGTGTTGACGACGCCAGCACCGGTGCCACCCTGCGGTGCCACAGCCCAACCAGGCCAATGGATACCATTTCAGAAGCCCTCTCCTTCGGCCCTCCCCCACCCCACCCGACTCGCCCGAGCCACGCCCGGAGCGGGGCCCGTTCGACGCGCCCAATCTCCGCACCCAGCCCCGCCAGGCAGGCGCACGTGGTATCTTGCTTTGAATGGCGGTCCCACTGTAGGACGCGGAATGCCGCTGTGGCCTTGTCCAGGGCGAGTGGATGGCCCCCCCGGCTGTGAAACGGCGACCGCCGCTTTGCGGTGTAACAGTAACAGTAACAGAGTGGCTGGGGCGCCCGTCGGGCGGCCGCCGCTGCGCCGCAGCTGCAACGCGAGGCGCACAGCGCCAGAGCTTGTTGCCTGGCGCGGAGGGACTCTCCTGCCCCGCAACGCTGCACGCACCACCGCGTGCGCTTTGCTTGCTTTAGCTTGTCCCAACGATGCTGTAGTGTACAAGTGCATGTGGTTGCACCGTGCCCTCCGCTGTTGGGTTGGGTGAACGTCGCGGTGGCGGCCCCGAGTGCAGCAGCAAGCGCGAGCTGGCTGGCCTCCCCATGGCCCCTGGGCGCAGGGCCCTTTTTACTGCGTACAGTATCCAGCGTGGAAGTCAGGGCCCTTCAGTACACTAGCGGCCGCCGTGGCGGTCGAAGGGCGTGCCCCGAGGGTTGGCTTGGCGTCGATGGGGGCCGTGCAGGCACGCCAACCCGAAGCCCACCACCACGAATGGGCCACGCAAGTCAACTACGCCTGCCTTACAACCTGCACACATGCACGGCCACCCACCCGCCTCCGCGCTCCGCCGCTCGCCACCTCACTCTTCCACCCACCAAGTCGAGGCCCAGCGCCGGTGCCGCGGCCTACCGACGACCCCCAAGCCCCCGCCCCAAGCCCGGCCGCCACAAACCCATACCTAATGCAGCTGCGTAATGAATGGCGGCCCCCCCCGTCGGCGCCCGCTTCCGCGCCGGCTGGGCCTCATGTTGGACCCTTGGCCGAACAGCCGGCGCCGGTCGGCACGCCGGCAGCGTCGGCCATGCGCAAGCGGCCTCCTGGCCGTGCGCTATTGCCTTACCAACACCGCCAGCCAGCAGACGGTGCGGGCCCAGGCGCCCAGCTGAAGCGCTACAGCCCGGCCCACCGCCAGTGGCGGCTTTCCGCGCCGGCGGGCGCATTGCTAAGCCGGACCGGCTCAGGCGCGGGCATGCTGCCGCGACACGCGCCCGACCACCCGCTGCCCGACCACCCGCTGCCCGACCACCCGCTGCAGCCCCGCTCCGCCGGGGGCGCGGCAGCGCGCCACGGCAGGCCCCTGGGGAAAACCACCGCCTAAGGGAAACCACCGCCTGCTAACCAGCACTCCGCAACAGGCTTGTCCATGCCTCCGGGAACCATATACGTACAGGGTGCTATGCCCACATCAAACGTGTACCGTGGAATGAAGCACACCAGGCTGCGCCCCCTCACCGCCGACAGCGCTGCCTCGCCTACCCCCTCGCAGGGCCAGGCATACGAGCAGAGGCCTCGGCCCTGGCGGGGGCGCTGGGTCGGGCTGCCGCACGTTGGGAAATCACAGCGCGCGGGCGCTCCGCGCTCCACGCGCGCTCGCGCCTGGAACAGATGCCGAATGTCGACTACCGACGCGTCGAAAGGTGACCAGCAAACACGCCCAGGGCGGCAGCGCGGCGCCCGGGCTCACACGACGATGCCGATGGCGACAGGAGAATGTCAGGGGGTTCACAAGCGACGACACCATCACAAGACACAAGGACACGCCCGCCGACGCTCGCGCGCGGCGCACGCCGCGGCGCGAGGCATCGTGCATGGCTCCAAACCTACCGACCACACATCTGCGCTCGTCTGCACACATCCTCACAGACAATGAAACGACTACATGCCCGCCTCGCTTGGTGGTGTGTTGTGGTGTGTTGTGGGGGCAGCCGTTGCCGCCAGCACCGCCCCCCTGGGCAGCAGGCCGCAGAGGCCAAGCGCATGCGGAGAGGGAGCGGCTGCCTCGCGACCTGCGCGCTGCCGCGGCGCCGCCCTCCGCGAGCCTGCCTTGCAGCCCAACCGCTCACACCGACACGCCTACTCTCGACGCGGCGGCGGCGTCCCCGGCGCCGGCGGAGCCTCCTCCTCCTTTGGCACCGGCCCGGCGGTGACGAGGCCCGCGAGCACCGAGTTGACGTTCATGCGGCCAGCGCCCGCCGTCGCCGGCCGGCCCGCCTCTTCCGCCATGTCGTCGTCCATGGTGGCCAGGCTGCCCGTCAGACTGACGGAGCCAAAACCAAAGTCCAGGACCGGGACCCTCTCCGTCTCGGGCCCTGCGTCGCCGTCGCCGTTGCCGCGGGCGCCGTGGTTGTGGCCGTCGTCGGTGGCGGCGCCGAGCGTGGCGTTGCCGGCGCAGGTCTCGTCCTCGCACGAGCCCGTCGCCTCGCGTTCGCGCGCTTGGAGCGCGCTGGCTGCGGCGGCGCCGCTCGCAGCTGCTGCTGCTGCTGCTGCGGTGGCGGCTCTGCTGCGCGCGCCGACGTCCATGTCGACGTCCAGGCTGTCCCGGCTCGTAACGCTCGCCGCCGCGGAGCATGTCGGCCGGCCCAGAAGCACCGCCGCCGCGGCTCCGTTCCCGTTGCCGTTGCCGTTACCGGTGCTGGCGGCGGCGGCGCCGCCGGGGCGGCCGAGCAGGCCGGCGGCGGCGGCATTGGCTGCTGCGGCGGCGGCGAGGATGGACTCGCTGTCGGTGTCTGTGGCGGCGGCGTTGTTTGGGTCGATGCCGTACTGCTGGCGGCACACGAGCTGCCAGTAGATGCCGCGTTTGGACAGCAGCTCGTGGTGGGAGCCCATTTCAAACACCTGCGTGCGGAGGGGAGCAGGGGCCGGGAGGCGCAGGGGCGGCATGAGCAGCGTTGGCGGCCGCACGCACCCAAACCCCCTTCCACCATCCCTCCCCGTTTTCCCCCATCCCCTTCCTGCCTCCAGACCTTGCCCTCCCACTTCGACCCCTCCCCCCAAGCCCCCCTCCTTGCCCAGCCGACTGCTGGCCCCCGCCCACTCCGCCCTTTCCGCGGCCGCACGCACCCCAAACCCATCCAACGCCGTGATCCGCGGCCGCACCTTCCCTTACTCCATGCCCTACGATACCCCGCTGGTCGATTGGTCCCTCGTCGTGGAGACACGAACCCCCATCCACCCCCTCCCCTTTGGCCCCTTCCCTCCTGCCCACCTTGCCCTTGTCCATGACCACGATGCAGTCCGCATGCCGCACGGTGGACAGCCGGTGCGCAATGACCACCACGGTGCGGTCGCGGGCGGCCATGGCGCGGTCAAGGGCGGCGTTGACCTGGGCCAGGGGGGACACACATGCAGGGACGCACATGGAGGGACATGACGGGACGGATGGGGGGATGCATGACGAGCTGGTGGGAGGGGGCCAAGCTGACGGGGGAACGCAGGCCCGTAGCATCCCCCCTGCTGCCTTGCCTCCCCGTCCCCTGGGCCCGCCCACCTGCGCCTCGCTCTCCGCGTCAAGGGCCGACGAGAACTCATCCAGCACCAGCAGCTTGGGCCTGCAGGGATGTACGACGGCGTGTATCCGTTCAGAATTTCAAGTAACACGCCCGTATGTATGTGTTTTGGTGGGAGGGGAGCGGCCGAAACCGCCATCGTCCCCCAAAGTAAACCCTGCGCTAGACCATGCCGTAAGTGGCCGCGCCGAGGGACATGCTTTTCACACACGAACTCACTTGCGTACGAGGGCCCGCGCCAGTGCCAGGCGCTGCTTCTGGCCGCCCGACAGGAGCTTGTCCGTGACGGGCGTGTCGTAGCCCTGGGGGCGGCAGGGCTGGTGAATAGCACCGTGCCGGCGTGCAGCGGGGGCAGGAACCCTCTACAGTAATCCTCCTCCACCCCTCCCTCCCCTTCCTTGTCCCCCACCTGCGGCAGGGTCATGATGAAGTCATGCGCGTTGGCCGCCTTGGCCGCCTCCACGATGGCCTCGGCGCTGGGCGGGTCGTGCTCCATGCCGTAGCCAATGTTGGCGGCGATGGAGCGGCTGAAGAGCCGGGGCTCCTTTTGGGGGGCGGGAGGAACGAGGAAGCTTGAGTTTGGGGAAGCAAACACAGCGTGCGGAGCAAGGGGTGGGGGAGTGGAACGGACAGAGGCAGTCTCCAGCGCGGCTGAAGGAAGCTGGCCCGCCGCCGCCGCCGCCGCCGCGTGGCCGCGGCACCACGGCCCGCGAACCCCACGTCCGTCAACGCGCGACACGCGCGCCCCTCGACCTTGCGCCGTGTCCCCTGCACCTTGCCCCACCTGCGGCACCACGCCAATCTGGCTGCGGCACCAGGCCCAGGCGGGCGTCGGTGCCTGCCTACCCACGAACCACACACGTCCTTCCCCCAGCTTTCCCCTCCACTCTCCCCCACCTGCGGCACCACGCCGATCTGGCTGCGGTACCAGGCCGCGTCCGCCTGCCGCAGGTCCAGCGTGCCGTCCAGCAGCAGCGAGCCCGAGGTGGGGTCGTACAGCCGCTGCAGGAGCGAGCACACCGTGGTCTTGCCGCTGCCGCTGAGGCCGACCTGAGGGGAGGGAAAGGCAGAGGGGGCAGGGGAGAGGTGTGTGAGAGGGAGAGGGGAGCTTGGATGGGTGCCATGGACCAAGGTAGGATCACCGGGCTCGCCAGAGCGGGCAGTGGTCATCCCGACATGCCCCCTCACGCGCATATGCCGCTGCCCCGTATTCGAAGCGCATGCCATCAGCTCCCTTGATGGACAGCTGCTTGCCGGGCAGCAGAGTGCGGCCTCACCTTCCACCTCCCACACCAATCCCTGGCGCGCACCTAGCTGCACTCTGTCCCTGGAGGACGCACACCCAGCGCAACCGCACCGACCGCCCCCGACCAGTACATGACAACCCGACCCTTGGACCCACCAGCGCGGTGAGCTTGCCGGGCTGCAGCGTTGCCGCCGCGCCCCCGATGACACGCAGGGCCACCCGCCGCTATACACATAAAACCCCTCCGTCTCTCATCTCTCCCAATACATTCCCTCCCCCGGTCAGCCCCCGGGCACGCTGCCACCCACCAGCGCGGTAAGCTTGCCGGGCTGTAGCGTGAGAGTGACGCCGTCCAGTGCCGTATTGCCCGGCCGGCTGGCGTAGCTGCGGGAAGGGGCCGGACAGGGAGAGGCGAAGCAACGGCTGGCGTAGCTGCGGGAAGGGAGAGCAGCGGCGCGCCTAGAGCGATCGAGGCTCGACAAAAGTGCGGCTCATGGCACGCGGCCGGCTAGTGTAGCACCATGGCAGAGCGTCCCGTTGCGTGTAAGCACACGAGCGGGGCGTCTCTTATCTTATAAACGAGCACACTAGCGGCCCGCAGCTGAGGCGCACGTCCCGCAGCGTCAAGCGGCCTCTGACGGGCACACTCCCGGCCACATGGCTGCATTCTATAACTTTCACGCTCTTCTATGGGGTCCATGCGATCCTTCCCTTCGCGGGCGCCGCACCTAAAGTGCACGTCCTGCAGCGTCAAGCGGCCGCTGAAGGACGGCAGCGTCTGCCCGGACGCGATCTGGGGCGCGGGAGGCGCGCCCAGCATGCCCACGACACGCTCCGACGCGCCCACGGCCTGTGAGGGCAAGTGCAACGGGAGAACGGGGCGGCTGATTGCAAGGGAAGGGCAGCGGGCGAGGCCGCCAGGGGAAGAGGTGGGCCAACGTCCCCACGCGGTTGTGACCCTTGTGGTGCTTCCGGCGTGGCCAGCACTCCCTGTTAGCTACGCCACGTGTGACGCAAAACCCTCGGCGCACGAGCTTACCTCGCAGATTTCCGTGAACTCGTCGCTGCGGTGGCGGGATGAAGTGGGGGATGGGAGGCGTGAGTGGGGCTTCAGCGGGCCGCATGGTGCGCGGCATGCCGCTTTGCATGACACCTCGAATCGGCGTGCCGCGACCCCGCAGCTCGCCAGGCAGCGCTGGGGCGCGGCATGGCGGCCTTGCAGCGATCCTTGGCCGTGCACAAGGCCGCGACCCCGCCCCTACGCATGGCACCGCATGCGGTGTGCCCAAGTCACATCCACAACCACAATCCATGCCCCTTCCCCATGCCCCGTGCTTCCTTCCCGGACCCCCCCCCCTAGCTGTCCAGCTAGCTGCTCACCAGACGTTGAGCGAGGCGTACGTCACGAACTCCACGTACCTGAGGGGGAGCGAGGGAAAGGGGAACGGGAGGGAAGGCGTGCGGTGAGGAAAGGCCGCGGGCCCGGCACAGCAGCGGCTGCGGGCCGCCGAGCGCCCCGGAGCCGCTCTGGGAAACGCATATTGCGCTACCCAAACCCGTGACCACCTCTTCGGCCCGGCCAACATGCTTGGTCCGACCCACAACATGCGATGCAGCAACACGCACGCAGCCAGCGCCCTTTCCCCTAGCGACCTTGCCGTTCCCGGCCCCGGCCCCGGGCCTCCTTGCTCCGGACCCCCGGCTCCCCGTCCTGATCTACATGATGATATTGATGGGCTGCTCCGCGGTGAGCCCAACCCATGCAGCACACGGCGAGCCCCCACACCCCACCCGGCACGAACCCAACCTTCCCTCCATCTGCCCAGCCCCCACTTCCCCACGACGCACATGATGAAGTTGGTCAGCTGCTCCGCAGTGAGCTTGCCGGTGAGCACCATGTAGCAGCCCACCAGCAGCGCCGCCACCTGGGGTGCGAGGGAGGGGGAGGCGAGGAGAAGGCAGGGTTACGATTGGTTCGTGCATTCAGCTCCGTTGGCCTCGGACCCCGCTTTGCTGAACCCGCAGCACCAACAGCACGGCGCATGGCAACCGGCGCCCACCTTGCTGGCGTAGCAGGCAATGTGGCCGGTGGCCACGAAGAGCGAGTAGCCCGCGGCCTGGCGCTTGCCCACTTCATACAGCCGGCTGTCGGGGAGGCGAGGAAAGGAGAGGGTGGATGGGGTCGAGAGCAAGGGGCATGCGGTCATCCGCTGGGTTTTTGCCGCTCCGTCCCGGGCTGCTCCGTGTCGTCCCTCCCGCTTCCCGTGCACATACGACCCCCACACCCCTCCCCCACGAGCGCCCGCCTCACTCGAGCCAGCTCTTGTAGCGGCCCGTCTCCGGCACCTCGGTGCCAAAGGTGCGCACTACGCGGCTCATGGTGAGCGCCTCCTCCGCCACCGTGTTGCTCTCCGCCAGCACGTCCTGGAAGATCTGCGGGGCGCGGGGTCGCGATGGTGCAGGGGATGCATGGTCGCAGTGGGGCTCGGATCGTGCCGGGCCATCTGAAAGCTGGCTGGTACATCTGGTGTCTCCCACCCACCCACACACGCTGCCCTCGTTCGCCCTGTACGCCCGAACGCAGCCTGCAGCTTCTCCCCACGCCACAGGCCGCGGGCGCGGTCTCGGCCTCAGCCCTGCGCTGCCCTGCGGACCCGCCCGCCCCCGACCTCCTACATGTGCCCTTCCCCTCCTGCACCCCACCTTCTGCATCCTGCGCGCAAAGTCGCCGTACACGATGGTGACGGCCCACAGCACGGCGCTGATGGCCACCGTGAGGCCGCACAGCGAGGGCGACAGCAGGTACAGGTACACCACGCCGCCTGGAGAGTGGAGGTACGGGGGGGGAAGGGTTAGGTGGTAGCGGGCTCACGTCGGCGCGCACACGTGGAGGCCAGAGGGCCTGGGAGCGCGACAGCAGGCACGCGCATGGCTGGGAACGCTGGGCGCCTGCTGACCCCCAGCGCACCAGCGCACCAGCGCATCAGCAGCACTGGGAGAGTCCCAACCGCCCCTTTCCGCGCCGCAAAAGCCCCTGCAAGCCATTCCTCAGCCCCCGACTCCCTTGCGGCCCGCCCGCTCAACCCGTCGCCTGACCCCGGCGACTTCTCACACGCTGCCTGCAGCAGGCTACGGACGGCGCTGCTCGCCCGCTGCCTGCAGCAGGATGCTGCCGGCCGCATCCTCCCTGCCCTAAGGGCCGGCCGCGTCCTCCCTCCCTCCCGCCCACTCCTCCCTGCTCCCCCCCCGCCCCCCTCCCTGCTCCCTGCGCCCCGGAAGGCTGCTCACCCACGGCCTGCAGCAGGTTGCGCACGGCGATGTTGGCGTTGGTCGCGATCACCTGGACGGGGGTGGAGGGAGGAAGGGGGTGGCCAGGAGTTGACGGGGCGGCTTGCGGGCAAGGGGAGCTGCGGACACCGCCGTGCCGCCGAAGCTGCCGAGGCGACGATAGCAACCATGCAGCCCGTGAGCCCATGTGACGCCACCGCCCTGTACGGCACTGACCCCATCCCCGCGCCCCTCCTCGGCCCCCGCCCAGCGCCCACGACGGCCCCCGCCGCACGCGCGCATGTGCACTCCCTGACGCCGCTCAGCCGCCCACCCGCCCGCCCCGCCCACCTCCGTCACGGCCTGGAAGTCGGCCCCAAGATGCGTAACGCCCCCAGGCGCGCGTGCGCTCCTAGGAGGCCTCCCCGCCCCAATCCCAGGCCCCAACCCCAGCCCCAAATCCCCGCCCCATATCCCAGCCCCAACGACCCATACGACAGCCCCTGCTCCTGGCCCCGCCCGCCCCGCCCACCTTGGTCATGGCCTGGCAGTCGGCCTGCAGGCGGGAGGTGAGGTTGCCCACGTCCTCGCCGTCGAAAAAGGCCGACTCGCGCCGGGCTAGGGAGGCAAAGAGCTCCGTCCTTGAGCGGGGTGGGACAGCCGGGGCAAGGGAGTGAGACGAATGACGGGCGGGGTGCATGTGGCCACGTCGGTATGGCGCCGGGCCGCCAGGGGGCCAGGCTGCAAGGGCCCCGGCCGCCAGGGCGCGGCAGCAGAAGCTGACGAGGCCCGGCATGCATGGGGCGGGGCCGGCGGTGCGAGCCGGCTGCGGGCTCGCTCACCGCAGCCGCCGCGTCATGCGGTTGTTGAGGATGGAGAAGCAGAAGCCGCGCAGCGCGGCGGCAATGCCGTAGGCGGCCACCATGGCCTGCGCAGCAATCCGGGGGGGGGGAGGGGCCACACGTGGGGAGCTTCGCGACAAGCCGGCCCAGCCCGGCCCGGCCCCGGCCGGAGCTCCGTGAGCACGTACAGAAGGGGCACGTGTGGGGTTGCCCCATAACACGCCCCAACCCCGACGCCCTCCCTCCCCGTGTTCCCGTGCCGCCTGTGTGCCTCGGCCCGGGCGCGGGCCGCGCCGTGAGCACGTGCAGGACGGCCCTGTGGGGATTGCCCTGCGACGCCGCGCCCCTTTGCACGACTCGACCCAATCCACTCCCTTCCCGTTCCCTGTTGCAGCCACTTTCCCTCGCTCTGCGCCCCTGCCTCCCGGGTCCGTAAGCGCGGCGGTGGCGCTTCTGACAAGGCCTGAGCGCCCGTGTGTTCAGAAATAAGTATAAATGTAATAGTAGTACAAAACCAACGCAAGGGTGTGTGCGCCCGGCCCCTTCATACGCCTGAGCCCGACCCGCTCCCTCCCTTAGCTCGGCCCGGGGACGCACAGTGAGCACGTGCAGGAAGGGCATGTAGGGGTTGCCCTCGGAGGCCGCGAAGATGCTCTTTGTGGCGAAGTGGGGGATGGCCAGCTCGCAGAGCGAGGCGATGACCATGAAGCAGCTGGCCCAGACCAGCAGCATGAGGTCGGGCCGGCACAGCTCCCACAGCTTGGCCAACACGGGGCCCAGCTTGATGGGCGCCTCCTGCTGCACGGTCTGGAGGAAGGGCGGAGCAGGGGGAAGAGGGGGTGTGTGTGGGAGTGCGCTGGGGCTGTGGGGCATGCCGTGGGCCGGGGTACGAGACGGAGCGAGCAGCGGCGAGTCGATGGGTGAGCTGCGAGCCGACAACACGGCGGCACTGCATGGAACCTGATGACCTCGGGCCCTAACGCCGCCGCTGGTTGGCCCACCGGCGACGGCGAGGGCGCCGGCTCCGACGACGCCTCCGGCCCCTCCGCCTGCACCCTTGCTGAGAGGCCTTGCCCTTTCCTTCCCGGTTCGGCACCCTCAAGTACTTCAGGCGCAGAGTCACCACACCCGCTGTTTGTCGTCACGCTGCTGGTGGCACACGTGGCCGGCTCCGGCGTGTGGGCTCTGCCACACGCAGGTGGATATGTCATATACCGAGCCCCGCAGGACAGCACCGCGATGCTCCACTTGTCGCCCCAGCTGATGCCAACCCCGTGTCCCACGCTGACGCTGTGTCGCTCCATCGAGGACGCGACGGAGCCAAAAGCGACGGCGTTGATGCCAGCCCCTTGAACGCCGACACAGCCCCCAGAACATCATGATTGTGCATACGCGGTGCAACCGACAGCTTCAACTCAACATATCGCTAAGGTGCCTCACAGCTCAAGTCACCTCACCTTGACTGGCGACTCAATCTTCCACCAGTCCGTGAACGCCTGTGCCTTCTGCGAAAACCAGTTTCCGCTAGGAGCGGCCGGTGGCGCCGCGGCCGAAGCGGCCGACGCTTGTGGGCGCAGGCGGATGCGGGGCTTCCGTGGCTGAAGAAGATGGGCAGCAGGCAGCGGTACCGCACGCCGCGGTATCCGCATTCCGCTATGTAGGAGCTGCGTGCTGTGCATCATGGTGCTAAGGGTGACGGAAGCAGCGAGCAAGTCAAATGCGGATGCGTTAATCGAGAGGGTTGGTCAAATTGGAACGTAAACCAGCGCGTTGGTGCGTGGAGGTCGCAAAGAAGTGTCGTGGGGTGTTTGCGACGGAGCAGAACCTGGGGCCCTGTTGCGTGCGCAACTCGTACGGCTGCCGTACATAGACAGGACCCAGGCCATTCAGCCCAAATTGTCCCCCGCCACCGCACTGCCCCAACCCGAAGACGGCAGGGGCCCTGCTTCATGCGCTTGGCGCACCTGTAGACCGGCATGGGAGCGCCCAGGGGGAGCCGCGCCGCGCACGCGGCGCTGCTTAGGCGGATCCCAACACGCAGCCACTGGGGGGCAGGTTATGCCTCAGCGCTCCGCCCTCTGCTGTGATCAACGCCCAGGTGCCGATTGTGCCCAGACCCCAGCAAGCTTGAGCAGCTGGCCATGTTCGGCAGCACCGGCCCCCAAGAGGCCAGCCCAGCCGCTTAATGCTTCCACATACCGGCCCCATCCTGCGCAGTAGGAATATCTGTGGTTGCAGTGAGTTGCTACTCTTGATCGACTGGCCCCCCCCTCAGTGGTACGTCCTGAGAGCCCCATTTTCGCGCCGCACCTCGCCGGTCGGCGCTTCTTGTGCGCTGTGCGCCCGAGCCGTGTTCAAATCAACAGCCAGCTGGGTCCCAACGCCCCCCTGGCCCCACGTCAGCCCACATGGCCGCGCCCCAGGGCCAGCCGCGCCGTGCGCTCGCACCCCCTGACCCACGGCGCCCCACCCTGGCAGCCTTGTTACTCTACCCTGGTGGCCTGGAACGCCGTCCTGCCGCGAACGGACCCCGTCCACCCACCAAGGGCGCTCTTGCCTTGAGAGGCACTGCACGGCGCGGCGCCGAGGCACACGGATACCATGGGACCATGCGAGCATCGGGGCGCTGGCAGCGGCCCCCGCAGGCCCAGTGCTGGCTGTGCTCACCGCCTAGCGTGGGCCGCGTCCGCGTCCGCGCCAGGGGCTGGGCTCCATGTAGAATGGTATTGAATGGCTCTGAATGGGTTGTTGGAGGAGACCAGGCAGCCGCCAGGAGCGCATCCGGTAGGGGCCAGCTGTGGCAGCCAGGGGGGCCCCCTGCTGGCAGCGGCCCGCCTGCCTACCGCCGGGCACGGGCCACCAGCGAGCGCATGCCGGCGGCACCCCCGGGCACTCCCATCCCGGGCAATGAGAGCGGACGTGACGGGTAGTGGACCTACATCCGGGCGCTCGCTGGCAGGTAACATCCCTTGCGTCTTGCGAGTGCCGGCAGGGTCACCCCACACACGGGGGCACAACACACAGGGGCCAAGGGCCCTACGCCGCTTGGCGGGCGCATGCCGGCGGCCCCCCGGGCCATCTCATCGCCTTGCAGCACCACCAGGTCCACACGGGGGGGGGCCCGCGCAGCGGACACCTCACGGCCGTCGCGTTGGAGGCTGCGACAAGGGACCGGGTCGCGCGCTGCTTTGCAGCAGCACACCACCTGCTGCAGCCAGCTCGCGGCGCGGCCGCGCGGACCTGGCCCGCTACGGCGCCTCCGCGACCCACATCAGCCACCCCCACCCCGCCCCGCCGCCTGCTCCTCCTGCCCTCCTGCTGCTGCTCTACCGCCCCGCTCCTCATCGTCCTCCTCCGCCTCCGTCTGACCCCCACGCGCTGTTGGGGGGCCACACGAACGGCGTACCCAGCCAGGCCCTCAGCGCGGGCGGCAGCGATGGCGGCGAGTCGCGCAAACCCACTAACAACATTAAGCATTTCCTTGAAACAGTTTATTGAGCACAACACGTGCGGGTGCATCCAGCGCAAGGCTGGTGCTCTTAGTTGGGCGGCGCCGCCGCCAGCAGCCACCACCAGTTCCACCAGCTTCCACCAGCTTCCACCAGCTTCCACCAGCAGCAGCGGTGCGGAGGGAACTCGTGATGGTGAGCCGAGCGCGGTTGGGCTGTGGGGGCGCAGCTGCTGTGGCGCCGGTGCTGCGCCGCCAGCAGCGCCGCCAGCAGCGCCGCCAGCAGCACCGCCAGCAGGGCCGGGCTCGCTCCGCCGCACAGCCCACATCGCCGCACAGCCCGCATCGCCGCACAGCCCAACCGCGGTTGGCGCACCGCCGCGAGCTCCGGACCCAGCAAACAAGCCCCTTACACGGCCGCAACCTCCGTCGCTGTCGCCGCCGCCGCTGCCGAGCCCTGCTCTGTCGCCGCCGCCGCCGCCGCCGCCTGCGCCGCCGCCTCGGCGGCCGCCGCCTCGGCCTCGCGCTGCCGCTGCGCGGCGCGCTCCGCTCTCCCGACCTCCCACGCGCGGTGCGCGGCCACCACATCCTCCAGCGCCTGGCCGGGTGGGGGCAAGACCATCGCAGCATTATGAAGTCGTATGAGCCCCATGACATCCTATACAACTTTCCTTGACAGATACGGCAGCCTTAGCCACCGCATCCTGCAGCGCCTCGGGCAAGGGGGCCCACGTGGCGTGGCAGGCCGACTGCCGTAGAACCACGTGGCGTTTGAGCTTGCGAGGCACGTGAGAGCTGTGTTGGGCCTGCAGGCGCCACCGCTAACGCCTGGGGCAAGCACGCGCACACGCACGCCCAGGCCCTCGCCCCCCTCCCTTTCCCCGTCTTCCCTCCGCCCCCGCCCCACCTGCGGCTCCCAGTGGTACCGCGGCAGGCAGTCCTGGAACACCTGCCAGTCGGGGTGCTCCAGCAGCTCGTTGAGCGCGGGGTCCAGGCTCTGCGGGGTGGGGGCGGTTGAAGGGGGCGCATGGCCGATTAGCGACATGGACGACTAATGACATGGGCTATCGACGACGTGGACAACCCATGAGCAGCGTGGCAAGGTACCGGTCACCGGGCGTCGGCATGCCCTCCATTCGGGGTGCCCCAAGTGTGTCGCGAAATACCGACACTTAGTACCAAGTGTGTTCAAGCGAGAAGTACAAGAGAACCCACGCGCAGAGGGCACACGGACACCGTAACGCACAAGAGCTGCCAGCGACCAGACACAGCGGCCCAGCCCGGCGCCGTGGCCTGCACGAGGGCGCACGGCGCCTGCACGACCCATGGGTCGGCTCCCACCTGGCGCCGGAAGGCCGCCAGGTTGGCTGCTCCGCCCTCGCGCAGCGTCAGGCGCTCGCCCGACCAGCACGCCACGCGGGCCTCCTCAGCGCCGCCCTGAGGGGGAAGGCAGGACGGGAGGAAGGCAGGGGGAGAGGGTGTCGGGGTGGGGATCAGGGTTGGTGCCGAGGGCCGAGGGCTGAGCGCGCTGCACCGCGCGGCGCGACGCCACGTGGGGCCGGCCTGTGCGGCGCAAGGAGGCGGCCTCGGCAGCCGGGGCGCAGAGCGGGGGTGCAGCATCGGGCTGGCTGGGCGGAGACCAACCCAACGCGCTTCACGTCGCAGCCCTCGCCCTGAAGCCGCGGCGAGCGCAGCCCGCTGCCCACGTGCATACGCAGCAGCACACAACCATGTTCAACCGTACACGAAATACACAAGCGCCGCCCGTACGCACGTGCTTGCGGAATGGCGGCAAGGCACCCAGTACATGGCCCAAAACGAAAAATGTATACACATATGTGGATACATATCACATGTATGTACATGTGATATGTGTGTACATATGTATGCACAGCCCACGCACGTGCTTGCGGAAGGGCGGGAAGGTGCAGTCCGCCAGCACCAGCGTGTGCGGCGGCGCGCGCGGAACCGTGAGGCGCGCCGGCGCCGCCAGCGAGGCGGCGAGCGCGGGCAGCGGCAGCATGCCCCTCGCCACCACCAGCGCGCCGCCGATCATGTGGCGGATCTGGGGCGGTGGGGGTGGGGAAGGGGCGGTGGGCGGTGGGAGAGGGGAGAGGGCGGGGGCGGGGCAGCAGGGGGCGGGGGGGGGGGAAAGGGGG
>BDDC01000475.1:0-12188 GCA_001662425.1 Chlamydomonas sphaeroides
GCTCACTCCCAACTTCGGCCGTGCCCCGACAAGTTGTTTTGGAAGTCCTGGCCGGATGTTACCCTCCTCGCAACCCCACAGCACCATTGCAGACTGCGCGGCTCGGGGCGCGCTGGGCAGCGGCGGCGCCGTCTACAGCCTTGGGACCATCGATGACCTCATCCTGTCCGCCGGCAGTTCTGCTACCGGCTGCTCCGCAGTCGGGGATGGCGGCGTGCTGGCCGCTCGCTCCGTTTCCAGGCTGACGATATCCGAGGGAGCCACCGTCTCGCGCTGCTCCGCTGGCCGAGACGGCGGCGTGTTTGCCGCCACAGCCGCCGCCAACGCAAGCTGGCTATTCACCCAGGGTGTCGTCCTGACCGGCAACACGGCGGGCGGCGACGGCGGGGTCGTCTTCCTTTCGGTGCCTGACGGCGTGGCATCGACGTCGTCAATATTATTGAGCGGTATAACGCTCCGCAACAACTCGGCTGCAGGGCGAGGCGGAGTGCTGGCGGTCGCCGGGCCGGCGGCAGTGCAGCTTTCCCGCTGCCGGCTCGAGGCCAACTCCGCTGGCTTGGCCGGTGGCGCACTCGCGGTCTGGGGCAACACCAGCCGTCCTGTTGCCAACGCGAGCAGAGAGCTGACCGTGTTACTCGAGGGCTGCGCCTTTTCACGAGACGACGTACTGAGTGCCGGAGGCGCTGGTGGTGGCGCCCTGTCTGCCGTCGGCGCCGCTTCTGTTGTTGCGGCCGATTGCAGCTTCACAGCCCACGCCTCAGCCTCGGACGGCGGCGCCATAGCGCTGTCCAACACAGCCCAGCTGCTGCTGATGCGCTGCAACATCTCCCAGAGCTGGGCTGGGAGCCGCGGCGGCGGTCTGTCAGGGCTGGGCCCCGGCCTGCGACTTCTGCTGATTGCCAATAGCAGCTTCGAGGGCAACACAGCGCGCCAGGGCGGTGGGCTGTACCTGTCCCCTTCGACGGCAGCAGCAGCAGACGGCACGGGCGCAGTCAGCGGTGCCACAACGCCTCCGCAGGCTCTCCTGCTGATGCTGCTGGGCAGCAACGTCACACGCAACTCGGCCGTAATTGTCGGCAGCTCAATAGACGGCACCGTACATCATACTGAGCAGCAGCATGAGTTGCCCCTGGACGGCTACGGCGGCGGGATGCTGCTGCGTCACACATCTGCCACAGCGTTGCTGCTGCGCTCCCGGCTGCAGCGCAATTGCGCCTGGGTGGGCGCCGCCGCGGCAGCCTATATCGCTCGAAACAGCAATGGAGCCGGCACCAACGGCACGACGGAGGTGCAACTTCAGCTGCCGGTCTCAGCCCTCGCGGCTGCAGTGGAGGAGCAGTTGGCGGCGGCGCTGGCGGCGGGGCGAGGGGCTGGGCCAGCCGGGACAGGAAGCAGGAACAGCAACAGTAGCGCTCGCCTGGACGCAGCGGCCCTCGCGGCTGCCCTGCTGGGACTACTGGGACCCGCAACCCTCGGGCCCTCTGCGTCGCCCCTAAGCCAGTTGGGCCTTACCACTGCACTGGCGTTGCTGGAGTCGGGCGAGCTGACGTCTGGGTTTGCATCAGCAGCCGGCGGAGGAGGTTGCGGTGCCGATGATGACGGCGGCCCAACGCTGCGGTCGCCGGCGCCGGCACCCTCAACCCGGCGGCGGCGACGCGCCCGGGCGCTACAGCAGCAGGAGCCTGTGGCGGCGGCGTCGCGTGTCGCGGGCGGCCTAGCGCTCCTGCATGCCCCCTTCCGGGTGAGTAAGGAAGTGCGCTAGCGAGCGGCCAACCGAACCGCCGGATCGAAGCCCCAAACGCCAAAGCAGCTGCACGAAAGCAGCGCTGCCGCATGCTTACTCGCCGTACTGGCCGTACTTGCCGTCTGCTAGCTCCCTGCACCTATCCCTGTGACATGACGGACGACGATAGGGCTGAAACGGTGCACCTGCATTGCTGTCAGCAACAGCAGAACACGTTGCGAGCGCCGCAGTGCCATGGCCCGTGATCAAAGGCGCTACTCGTCCTTCTTCGTCTCCAGCTTCAGCCCCTGCCCTTGCCCGCCCCGCCCCCTCAGGCTGCCCCCGTGTGGGTCCCGGACGCCAGCTCCCATGCCGTGCTCTCCTCGGGTGCCTGCGGTGAGGCGGATGAGGTGCTCGGGTTTGACCTGGGGCAGGGCTCAGGGCGTAGGAGCCAGATAGACGCGATCATAGGCAATCGTAGAGGTGTGCGTTGGTCAAGCAAGGGGCACGCACGCACGCGCCTTTTGATGCCCCCCCACACCTTATCGGACGCTGATGGCAGCAGCGGCGCCAGCACATGCCTTGATTGACTAGTAAGATGCTGATTCACTATTTAGATGCGAGGCCGTACCACGGTCCCCTGCGACCAGCAGGCTCCGCCTCCAGCACCTCGGACGCTGATGGCAACAGCAGCGCCAGCACACGGCTCTGCCCGCCACAGCCCGGGGACGGGTGGCTGGAGAGCCGGCCCGCGCAGCTGCGGCCCCTGGCGACGGCGGTGGCGGTGTCGCTGGCGGAAGGCGCAGCAGGTGAGCTGCGGTCGTACGACAGGTAGACGGTTGTGACGGGTTGCACTGCTGCCGTGCATGCGTGGAACTGTGGACCCTGCTGGAGCCCTGGGCTGCCAGCGTCTTGGTGATGTGCGGCGGCGCGGCATCGGCAATTCGGCACGAATGTGCCTTCTTGGGTTCGCGCTTCCAAGTAAGTCGTCCCCTCCTCCACAGGCAGCGCCCCCGACGGCTCTCGTTGGCCCAACGGCTGCTGCCCGCTTGCCGTCACGGCCAAGACGGGGGAGGCCTGGTCGCTGAGCCTGCAGCTGCTGGACCAGTGGGGCAGCAGGGTGTCGTCGGGTGAGGACCACAGGAAGGTGCTAGCTGCGTGCGTCCGCAGCCAAAGCGGCGCCGTCCTCTTTTATGACATTGCCCTTGCCACAAAAATGCCCCAACCTATGTCCCCGCATGCAGTGCCGCAGCAGGGCTCCTACACCGCACACCTGGCGCTGCTCTGGGTGCCGCCGCCGCTCGACTCACCATCCGCCTCCTCCAAATCATCGCACAACCTGTCCTCCGCTCGCCAGCTGGCGGCACAGCTGTCGACGGCCGAGGGCGCTGCGGCGCTGCGGCCCCTGCGGGGAGCCGATGGCGGCACCGTGTTCGTGTGCCCGCCCTCGGCCGCTGCCGCCAACAGCAGCGGCGCTTGGGGCCTCGGCGGCAGCGCTGAAGGGGGCTGCAGCGGCGCCTCTGCGGTCGCGCTGCTGTCGTCGGGCGCCGCTGGGGCCGCCGTCAAGGCAACCAGTGCCACGCTCACGGTATGCTGTTGTTGTGTGGGGCATGGATCAGTTGAAGGAGCTAGGATGAGACGGAAACGTTGTCGTAGGGCAAGTGTCCACAACAAAGCTGCAAGCGAGGCAAAGAGCGAGCGGTCAGTTGCGGTCAGTTGCGTGGGGGGAGGACCCATCGCTTCCGCCTGCCCTCATGCCCACAAGCATGCCGCCCTGCGGCCCGCCATCCCTCCCTTCCGCAGGCGCCCTTTGGTCGCGACGGCATCGCCAGCTGGTCGCCGCTCACCCTGCACGGCTGGCCGGGGGACTACTTCCTGCTCATAACCGTGGCCAGCAGCGACGGCAGCCAAGTGTGTGGGAGCGAGCGACGCACAGCTGCACTGCGATGCACATCTTTGTCAAGGGGCGACTGGCGCTCGCAGGCGGCAGCTGTCATGTCACAACGCTAGAAAGGTTTCTCACAGCACCGACCCACACTCACTAACACGCGCACGCTGCTCACCGATGCCCCGCTGCAGGTGGCCCCCGCGGTGCTGCCGCTGCGGTTGCTGGGCTGCGGAGCGGGCGAGCAGCTGGAGGCGCTGTCCGTGTCAGTCAGCGCCCTTTACGACGGCCTTAAGGGGCTGCTGCTGCGGCCCTGCGTCGCCTGTCCGCGACGACAGGTGGGGTGAGGGGCCGGCGGCGGCTGGGCCGGGAATGCGAGCCGAGGCTCTGCACCGCAGGGCCGCAACCAGCCGTGGGATTGGCCTGGTTCCTGCAACCTAGCTCCTCACCAACCGACGGCGTCCCGCAGCTCTGCAAGCCCTGCCTACTCCTTGCCCGTCGCTGCTAGCTAGACACGCAACTTATCAATGCGTTCCGGGCACATTATTCTGGTCCTTTCCACTCATTGCGCTGCTGCCCGGCACGATCGTCTTGTCCGCAGGTCGGCTCTGAGCCCGATCCCCGGCTACCGCTCGACCAGGTGCCGTGGGCAGACACCTCACTCTGCTGTGACCCGACCCCGCCGATCCCGATCAGCAGCGCGTGGCAGGGCACGGTGTGGGCAGACCCGCCGTGGCCGCCGTGGCCGTACGTTTCCGTACCGAACCGTGGAGATACCTTCCCCATCGCACTCAACAGGATCGATGCAACCCTGCCCGTGTGCCCAGGTTCTGCCGGCCGTGCGGACCAACGCCTCGGCTCTGGCGGCGCTTGGCTCGGCCGCCGGCTCCACCTGCCAGCCCTGCCCTGCCAACGCTGTGTGCCCCGGGGGGCGGCTGCTTGTGCCCCGGCCCGGGTACTGGCACGCCTCAGCCGCCAGCGAACAGGTGGGCTGGGCTCAGCAGGTACCGCTGATGTTAGCCTGCCGCGATCTAGGACAAGGTGAGATGAAACACATCACGGCATGCATGAAGCCCAGACCGGAGAGCCCCAAGGTCGCTTCGCCCGCCGGATCCGACCCACCCAGCCCTTCCTCTTTCCCCAGGTGCACCGCTGTCCTAACCCGGATGCGTGCGACACCGGGCTTGATGCCATAGACGACGCCTCGGGCCAAGCCGACCTCAGCGACCCTGCCGCCTCACACACCGCGGCCGCCGTGGCGCGGCTGTGCAGTGGCGCAGGTACCACAGGCGGGGGCGCGCCCGGGTCCCTGGTCGCCGCCCTTACGGCGGCCCTGGCCAATGGACTCGATGCGGAGGACGAACGCACCACGGCCCTGGCTGCGTACCAGCAGGTGTGTGGCGCATCAAGGGATACGCCCAGCGACAATTAACAACAACAATCGCACATGCGCAGCGGCGATGTGTGTGCTAGATTGAAACGACAGGCTAGCGGCTAGGATGCTGTGCAGTGCCACTCCATTAGGGGTATCCGCTGGGCTGTGGCGTCGCTGGCCTAGCGTCCGCGTTGGGTGGCCGCGGCAAGCAGGTGTCACGCACGAGCCTGCCTAAGCTCCCCGCACTTGCCTTCACACCGCCCATTGCAGATCCACTACACGCTCGCGGCGGCGGCCGACACCAGCAGCCACGCACTGACACTCAGCGGCGCCGCCACAGCAACCGCCTCCATCTTGGTCAACCCCACCACACTCACCACCGCCGCCACCTCACCCGCCGGTGGCGCCGCCAGCAGAAACTCCAGCAGCCTGTACGACGCAATCATGTCGTACTGCCGTACACCGGCGCTTGCCGTACAGACCAACGGCCTCTACCGGGCGTCATCGTATGCCGACCTGCAGTGTTCGGAGGGGTACACCGGCAACCTATGCGCCGCGTGCGCCCCCGGCTACGGGCTGGGCACGGGCTTTGAGTGCGAGCCCTGTGGCGGCGGCGGCCTGGCGCGTGTTGTGGGATTGGGCATTCTGGCAATGGCGTGCAATACGGCCGTCATCGTGTACGGAGTGGTGACAAACTTCCTAAACATGAACCCGGAGGACGACAAGAAGGCGTCGCTCGGCAACCTGCTCAAGGTGGGCGAGTGGCCCGGGCTGCCCAGCCCGCAGGGCAGCAAGGCGGGGTGACCGCTCAGGGCTTCCATTCCTCCTTCGCTCCCGATGCGCTTTATTGCAAGGGCCTCGCACTCCGGCCGCGCCGTCAGCCCACTGAGATTGAAACCCGTGGTACTCCCGCCCGCGCCCCTTCATGTTAGGCCATCGTGGTTCACATCCAGCTGTTCATCATCATAGCCCGACTCAACATTCCTTATCCAAGGTGCGATACCCCTGGCAAGCGCGCTGCGATGCAACACCAGCGGGCGAGCTTTCGTGCCATCAAGGGTCAAAAGCATGGGGTTGTTCTCACACGCCCGCCTAGTCTGCACACCCGCCCTCGCCATGCTGCCCCCCACACCTCCAGGCTCATCCACAACTTCCTGGACGTCCTCGGCTTCATCACCGGGTCTGAGAACTTCGGATCCCAGGTGGGATCGGCTCGGCATTTTCCCAAGCCACGTGCGTGTGGCTGTCGGTTAGGAGGCAGGGAGCAGGTGTCGGGTGGATGCGAGCCAGCAAGTGCCGTTGTCCCAAGCCTTGTGCACCTTGCGCCGGCGTGAGCTCACCTCACGGCCGCACCCACCCCGACCCCGGCTCAGATTGCATTCAACCTGGCGTGTCTGACTTCCAACGGCGACAGCGCTGCGCAGGCGAGTGGAGCCCGGTGCTGCCAATGGGACCTCTTGTACCCGCCTGTGGATATCGCTGTTGATCGGGGAGTGGGCGGCTGTACCCTCCACGTCAACCGCCTGCCAGTTTGAGGCTTTGTACTTGGTGCGGCCGTCGCTCAAGCCACCACTCCTCGCCCTGCCAGGCCCGTGCCCAGTTCCTGGGGGCACTGCTTATGCCCTGCTTCGTCACCGCCGCGGCGCTGATCGTGTGGAGCGCCAGGTGGGCGGGCGGGAAAGGGAGGCGGGAGCGGCACACGCACACGGCTTGCCGGTCGGTCATGTTTCACTCAACCACAAAAACACACGCTCACACATCAACAACGCTCCAACCACGCTCCTCGCCAACCGCCCGACCTGCGCCTTCAGGTACCTATACGTCAACCTACGCCGCGAAGCGGCTGAGGAGATGGGGGAGCACCTCGCAGCCGCCTCGTCAGCCTCGGCGCTGCTGTCCCCCGCTGCCGCCGGTGGCCTCGCTTCCACAGCCACCGACGGCCAGCAGCAGCGGCCGCCATGTCCGCCGCCGACGCTGCATCTGGCCGCTGGGCGAGGTACGGGGACGCGCCCCAACGGCATCGGCAGAGGAGCCGCCGGCCCCGACGTTCAACTTCAACGCACAGCGCACGCCTCTCCGGGGGACCCGAACGTTGGGTCGGCAGCTGGCGATGGGTCAGCCCAACCGCCAACGTTCTTGCCCCAGTTCGGCTTCACAGACCGAGCACACAGCAGCATCGCCCAAGCGCCGCCGCCGCCGCTGCTAGCGGAGGGGCTATCACACGCGGATAGTACCGGGGACGAAAGCGGCGGTCCGGACGGTGGAGGCCGCCGCAGCAGCTCGAGCCGTGCCCCCACAGAGGAGGAGCAGGAAGCAGCAGGTACTGCGGCGGCGGCAGCCTCAGCGGCAGCGGCAGGGCTGGAGCAGCGTGGGCCGTCTCTGCGCGCCATGGCGGCCCTCTCGTCGTTCAGCGCTACTGACGGCGCGGCGGCGGCGGAGGCGCCTGGCCGCAACACTGCTGTCGCTGCCACTGCCTCAACGGTTTTGTCAGCTCGGCGGGTGCAGCCAGCAGCCGGCAGTGACGCAGACTCCGCACTCCCCAGCAATCCACGCGTCGTCTCGCGGCCGCCATCGCGGCCTCAGGCAACAGCCCCGCGGCCCCCATCCGCAAGCTCGCGGCCCCTGTCAGCGGCTGCCGTGGGACAATCAGGCAGCACAGATGCGATGGCGACAGCGGGCCTGCCGCCGGCACCTCGCCCCGCCTCACGTGTCGGGACGAGCTACAGCGGCGGCAGCAGAGCCGCCGCGCCCCCGCGTGCCGCTGCTGCCGCTGAGGCAATGCATGGCGCAGACGTCGATGCCCGTGGCGGCGGTGCCGCTGCGGCACCGACCTCCGTGGAGCGGCCGAGCGGCAGGCTCCTCGCCGCCTCGGGGCCCGTGGCCGAGTCACTGTCCCCTGATGAGCCGCAACGCGACGATTCAGCACCTCTGAACGGCGGCCCGAATGCAACCGACGGGATGGCGCCAGACGCTTCTGTGGCAGGGGCCATGGTCCGTTGCCCCAGCGGCGCAGCAAGCCACGACGACGACGTCCTTCCCCTGGAGCCGCAGCAGCCGTCAGCCGTATTCCTGACCGGCCCCAGCGCACGCAGTCCAGGACCCATGGCCACAGCCCCCGACGCGCCCGACCTCCGCCGACGCCGCGACGCCTTTCCAGAGGCCAGCGCGGCCCCGGCGTCACCCAACATGGACGCACGCGCTCCATCGTCGTTCTTCCGCTCGGCAAGGCCCGCTTGGATGACGCGAAACGCCAGCGCTGCCACGACAGCGACCTCTCCCTCGCCCCAGAAGCGGCCCAAGTCCCTGCGGCAGCCAGGCTCAGCCTCCATGTACGCCTCCTCTGGCGCGCTCACCAGCCCTCTGCTGCGCCGCCTGGCTCGGTCGCTGGTGCGTCGTTTCACGGGCGCCGGCTCGAGGCTGGCTGCCGTGGACGAGGAGCTGGGTCTGTGGCAGCAGCTGGGCACGGTGCTGCTCATCTCGGTGTTCGTGCTCTACCCCAGCTGGGCGCAGGTGCGGCGCGATGGTGCCTTTGCTTCCTTATCTCTCGCCAGACCTTGGACCCAGCAAGGCGTGATGAGCGAGCCCCACAGCTCCCGTTGCGGAGGCCCACCGCGCGTTTAGTCTGCTAACGCGGCTCTCCCCTACCTCGCAGGCCGCGCTTAGCGCCTTCAGCTGCTATGTCATAGACAAGCAGGAGCCGGGGGAGGGCGGGCAAGTGCAGGTGCGAGTGTAGCGCGCCGATGCGCGCTTGGTGCCGCTTCGCCGCATTAGAAACAGTATCTTTACAAACCGCCGTCCCCAGCGTCCTCGTCAACTTCACCACACATTCACGCGGCACCCTCCCACTCTTGTCATTGCAGCTGGCGGCCCACCCCCAGGGCTACTGGGTCCGAAATATGAACCAGGAGGTGCGAAAAACAGCGCTGTCGGCTGCAAGCAATGCACGCGTCATCACCAACAGAACACCGTGACACACTATCAACACTCTCCCGCCTACCGACCGTACCCCCGCAGTGCGGCACAGACATCCACGCACGGCTCTACATGACGCTTGGCGCGCTGTTCGTGGCGGCGTTCGGTGTGGCGCCTCCCCTGGCGGTGGCGGCTGCACTGTGGCGCTGCGTACGGGACGAGGGCCTGGACAGCACACGCGTACGGCTCATGTACGGATGGAGCTACACGCAGTACGAGTGAGTCGGGCTAGCCCTTGTACGTACGTTACGGGTTCCCCAACTACTGCCGTGTCAACGCTCATCCGCCGCCTGGCAACTCTCCCATATGCTTAGCAAGCTACGCTCCCTGCCTCACGTCTCTCCCACGCAGGCCCCGCTACTACTGGTGGGACGCTGTGGTGCAGCTGCAGACGTTTGCGCTCGTGGCGGCGGGCGTGTTCGGCCAGGCGCTGCTGGTGGCGTACCAGGTGGGCTGGTGGGCTGGGCTAGGGGAGAGACGGCATGGCGGGGGTGGGGGGTGGGGCGGAGGCAGGCTGGGGCCGCCATCGCGGTCGGCTTGTCGTAGGCAGGCAGGAGGTGGGCCTGCGGTCGCTGTCGTCCCCCACCCAGGGTCGCAGTCGTCGTGGGATGGCGCGTCCTGGCGGTGTCGGCTCCACAGGGCTAGCGCAGGCGCCCCGACCAGGTCGCTCGGTTCGTCCGCTCAACAGGTTGTGTGCCCACCCCCAGCTCAACAGTGCAGCCCGCCCACCCCCAGCTTCGTGTCCGCCAGCCCTACAATCTCCTAACTGCTCCCAACCCCTCTCTCCCCCCAGGCCCTGCTAATGCTGTGCGTGCTCATTGTCTTCGCGGCGGCCACCGGCCTGGCAGCGCCCATGCAGTCGCCGCTGCTGGACTCGCTCACCTTCTCATCCACCTCATGCCTCAGGTACGGCAGGGCGTGTGTTATCCAGGAGCTCTGGAAGTATGTACTGCCACATCATGTGTAATCCTGGAAGAGATCATGAACCCCTGCGCCTCTTCCCCGGCCACCTCTCCTCTCGTGCTCCATGATAACCACGAACCCTGTCCTGCTGCCTCTTCCCCGCCATCCACTCCCCTGCCCCTCCCCCAGCCTCACCCTGGCCATGTCCATTTACTTTGTGGTGGGGGCGCAGGACCTGTCGACACGGCCCGAGGGGGTGAGCGTCAGGGCGGGCAATAAACAGGGCTCGCATAGGTGGGTGTGTCCCCAGACCGGCCCTTTTCGGTTCGGTTCGGCGTCAGCGCGCAATGAAGCGGCGGGGTGGACCCTTCCATAGAAGCCTGCTCTGCACTCATCCTGGCACGGCCGGCCCGGACCTACCGCCCCACCCCCTTCCCGTTTCCCTCAGACAGTCACCGCGGCGCTCATCCTCGCGCTCAACACGGCCCTGGTGGCGGTCTTTGCCATCGTGGCCGTCAGGTGGGCACATATGGTGCCGCTGGCGTGGTCCGTTCGTGGCGGGGTCCGTCCCTCCGTCGCGGCTCCCTGGGGCTCATCGGCCGCAAGCCGGGGCTCACACGCCGCCCCTCGCCTTCCGCCCTACCCTTCCTGTTGCCCGCTGTCCGCCGCCCACGGCAGGCTGTACTGGCCGGCCATCGCTGCCCGGACACAAGCGCTGTCGGCGGCTGCCAGGCACTGGCTGGCAGCCAAGGTGCGGCGTCGCAAGCACCGGATGGGCGGCGGCAGGGTTGCGCCCGCCGAAGATGAGATCGGCGGGGAGGAGGGGCGGCATGCCAAGCAAGGCAGGGGGCACGGCCGGGGCTCGGAGGAGTAGGGCGGAGCGCGGGCCTGTGAGCTCGCTGCTGGATGAATTATGCTATGCGCTTACCGGTGCATGTACATTCATGATTGATATTCATTAGCTGACGCACATCCTAGCATGGCATCAACGAGTTGAGCCTGCATACCGCCGCTCGTGTGTCATGTGGGCGCATGCCCCCTGCATGCTGCTGCTGCCTGCACCAGTCTGCATGGGCCTATAACGGCGGGCGGGGTGACATGCGTTGTCTTAGTCGTGTGCGTGTCGCTCATCATCCACTCATCCCAATGCCCGGCTGGCCCATGCTGCTGCATGCTGCTGTGCACCTCTATCTGTGATGCGCCTGGAGTGCGCCGGCGCTGGCGGAATTCATCGGAGCTCGTGCCGAAGCATGCATATGCGGCTCTAGCTAGGGTTTGTACACAGGGAGCACGGCGGCTGCCGCGGCCGCTGCAGCGGCGGCCGCCGTGCAGCCGGCAGCGCATGGCGCTGCATGTGCAACGGCGCTGGGGGCGCTGGGCGAGGCCTGTATGTGCAACAAGGCAACCCTCGCATCTCACACTTTTTATCGTATGGATGCATCGACGATTCGGCTCGATAGATTCTGTTGACTCTAAATAGCTGCGTTCGCGAGACGCACTTTGTCGAAACACACTTCGTCAATTGTGGCCTGACAGTAGTCCATGAGGCAGCTCGCAGAAATGCAGTTGCGAAGGGGAAAAGGCAATTTTTATCCAGCCAGCAGTGTGGCATACAAGAACCTTGCGAGGCTCCCGCAGATGGAGGTGGTCCTCCCCCTGATCCCCTCCCTCGACACGAGGGGATGACAGGGGTGCAACATACCGCAGATAATGGGCTCACGGGCTAAGTTGCAACAGCGCTTTGCTTGCGCATCCAATGCCGCGCAACGGGAGCGGATAGCTTGTCGCATTCGTACACGGTGCCCTGTATGGCGATGGGGGCGCTGGTCCGGGCGTGCAAGCAAGCAAGGCGTGTGCATCCTTGCACCGGCGTGGGCCGGCAGTCAAGGGCTCGCTATACCTCATCCCGCTGCCCTCACCTTATGACCGTCAAGCCAAAACACGAGGGCGCGTGGTGTCCGTTTCCGCCTCCGTTTCCGCGCACGCGCCGTGGCTGCGACGCTTTACCCACAGGGAGGGAGGGGGGAAGGCTCTCCCCTGCTGTACCCTCGGCTGCGCGCCCAAGCGCCCCCGGCTCGCAGTTCGCAGCTCCCGCAGTTCGCAGCTCCCGCAGTTCGCAGCTCACGCGCCGGACGACGAACAGGGGTCGTATCTTCCATCGGTTTGATCGTTTGATCGATTCCATTTGACCACAATCGGACCCTGATCGATACACTTATAGATGTTACAAATGGGAATCGATGGCATAATCGATACCATGGAACGATCGTTTTTGCCGGGAAGGCATGGTGATCGACACCACGTCGTCGCGCCCGGATCGTGGCGGGGGG
>BDDC01000475.1:15036-54667 GCA_001662425.1 Chlamydomonas sphaeroides
ACTCGGCAGCTGCCACCTCGCCAACCGCCAGCAGCAGACTTCCACCCATTCCCTTTCACAAACACACACGCGGCGCGCCGCCGATGCACGCAGTCGCAGTCGCGAGGTCGCACATGAACGAACGTGCTCGCCCGTTTCGTGTGTTGGTCCAGCCGGCCCCGCCGTTCGTTGATGGGCGGACTACCGCCGCAGAGTCGAAGGAGCGCAATGCCAAAGAAAGGACGAGACTCGACCCATAGCAAGCACTGTGCAATGCATTTGTTGAACCCGAAGCGGCCGGCGCGGAAGCGCCGCCGCAGCAGAGGGATACCCCGTGGGCCAGCATAGCAGGCGGGGCAGCCACACACAAAGCACACAACTCACGCACACACACACACACACATGAACGGCTTCGCTTACCGCACTGGTGCACCTGAACGCACCCCGGCTTGCTTGCTACGCAAGGCCGACGCGTCGCCAGTGCCCAGGGCATGCTGAACGGGGCGTGTTAACTGCACTTAAAAATGGACACATACACACGCACGGGCACACAGACACACGCACACGCGCGCATGCATACGCACAGAGGCCAAGACGCTTCTACACACATGGAGCAGGTTGGGTGCGCATGGTTCCCACGCGAGGTGTGTTCCACAGGCCGCATCTTGCCGGCAGCAACGCCGGCACCAGCACCACCCGCAGCGCCACGCCGGCTTTCCTTCAGCTCTGTTGTGAGGCAGAGAGGCGCCCGCGCCCCCCACAACGCCGGCCCGCCTCCTTGCCCACACGCACAGACGCTCGTCGCGCCTCACCAACACGCGCGCGCACGCGCAGCACCACTGTACGTGTGAACGAACGCAATGAACGAACGCACACAAAACGCGCTAGCTACTGGCTCACTGCCCTCTGCCCACTGCCCACCGCCGCCCCACCTGCCAGCAAACACGCCCCCCGGCAGGAATGGGGCCCGTCGATTCCGAGCAGCGTTGCGCTTGCAACCCACCCCCACCCCCACCCAGCAAGCGCGCCGCATCCCTGCTGCCGTGCGTTACTCGCCCCCGCCCCCGCCCTTGTCGTGCGTTGCGCCGGCGACCTGGGCAACCAGCAACCCGCGACTCCACGCATCCACCCACGCGTCGCTGTGTTCCGTGCCGCACACGTGCGCCCAGTCAGACCGGCCCGGCCTCACGCATGCCGTCAGCACGCCCCCCGCGTTCCGCATTCCGCCGCTCGCCTCTCCCCCCTCCGACCGTTGCTGTGTGCTCCGTACGTGCAGCACACCTCCATGCCCTCCCATGCCTTTCCATGCCTTTCCATGCCGTTCCATTCCGCCTCCATTCCATTCCCCCGCCGTGCCCATGCTTCCTGGCCGCTGCCGTGCCGTGCCGCGTGCAGCGCCCAGGTTCCGGTCCGGTCTCGCATCCGCAAACCGATCCGGGTTTCAATCCCGTCTTGCATCCGATCCGGACTCGCATCAACCAACCGATCGCGCGCGTCTCCGCAAAAGAAAGTCCTGCCCACGCAACTGCCGAGCATGCTAATCCCGCCCCCGCCGCCCACTCTTGCACACACGCTCACATGCCACATGACTAGGCGTGCGCCTTCGCCCTCCCCCGCCGAGCATCAGCCGTCATTGCAACGTCGTGTTTGTCAGACCGGCCTCAAACACGCCACGCTCGCGAGCGCCCGCCACCGGGTGCCGATCCCGCGTACGGCCACGTACGTCGTCTAGCTAGGCGCTGCCCGCCGAGCCCCGGAACAGCTGCGGCATCAGATCATCGATCTCCGAGTACCAAGCCCCGGCGGCGCCGCCGCCACCGCCGGCCGCAGGAGCTGCAGCCGCGGCGGCGGCAGCAGCAGCAACCGGCAGGCCCGCCGCCGCCGCCGCCGCTGCCGCCGCCGCCGCCGCCGCCTGCGGGCCTCCGCCGCTGCCGCCGCCGCCGCCGCCAGCCCAGCCGTCGCCACCGTGCACGGCCTCCGCCCCTCCGCCCCGCGCCGCCTGCGCTGCGCCATGAAGCCCCAGCCCCAGCCCGCCCGCGGCCCAGCTCCCCTCGCCGTACACCGCAGACAGGCTGCCCCCCTCCCACGCGCCGCCTCCAACCGGCGGCTGCAGACCGCGGCGCACCTCCGCGATTGCGGCCGCCGCCGGCGGCGTTGACGCGTGCAGCCTAACGGCGGCCGCCGCCGCCGGCGTCAGCAGGAGCTCGGCGGGCGGGCGGCGGCTGGCCTGGCCTCGGCCCTGGCCCCGGCCCTGGCCAGCAGACCAGCTAGCGGAGGCCTCAGCCATCGCCGGCGGCAGGCCAGGGCGCAGGCGAGGGTCCGCCTGCTGCAGCTGGCCCCGGTCGCCCCAGCTCCCGGCACGCGGCGCGCCGTCGGGAGGGCTGCCACCAACGCCGCCAGCGCCGGCAGCGCGGCTGCCGGCGACGTTGTCCAGCACCGGCTCCTGCTTGATGTGGGGGTAAGAGCCGACGGCGGCGGCGGCGCCAGGCCCCGGAGGGCCGCTGGCGCTGGGCGCGGCGCCGGCGGCCCAGCGGCCTTGGCTCATCTGGCTGCCGCCGCCGCCGCCGCCGCCACCGCCGCCAGCACCTTGCTCGCCGGTGTGGGCGGCGGCGGCGGCCGCCAGCGCGTCGATGCCTATCGGCGCCGCCAGTCGGGTGCCCAGCGCCGTCAGCCGCACGCCGCCGCCGCCGCCGCCAGCCATGCCGCCGGCTGCTGGTATGGCCGTCGGGGGCCCCATCGCGAGCCGTGGTGGCTGTGGCGGCGACATGCCGCGCGACAGCCCTTGCAGCAGGTCCGGCGGCGCCGCCGAACCGCCGGCGCGGCCCTCGGCGTCGCCGGCGGCCCGTTGGGCCGCCAGCAGCTGCTGCTGGCGGGCCTGGCGGCGGCGGTGGTCCATGGTGCGGCGGTGAACCTCGCCGTCGATCATGAGGAGCACACACTGCGTGGACGGGGGCGCCCGAGGGCGGCACAGGTGCATGCGACGTCAGTGCCGAGCCGTCGGGCCAGAGCAGCAGCGCGGCATGCCGGGTGGAGGGGTGTGCGGTGTTGGGGTGGTGAGCGCGCTGGCTGATGAGGCCGCTAAGCGGAAGGGACAGGGAATGGCGCAATCCGGCATACATGACGGGGTGGGTGGCAGTACCGCAACGAGGGATGCAGGCAGTAGCATCCTCATCCGCATCCCCAGCATCCTCATCCGCAGCAGCAGCAGCAGCAAACCGCGCACAGCGGGCGCAAGTGCTCGGCGGCAGCTAGCAGGGCTGCAGCAGCTGTGCGGGACTGGCTGCTGCAGCAACGGATAGCCAGCAGACGGAAAGGCCGAGCAGCGGGCGCAGGCGCTCTATCTGCAGCACCTGGATCGATGCCCAGGTGCTGCGGTGCTGCTGTGCCGCCGGTTGTACGTGCGGTCGAACGGAGTGCCACCCTGGCTGCACGCACGGACCGCTGCACGCTGCGGCCGGGTGCATCCCAACGCGGCGGCCCCCAGCACGGTAGCTAGCTACGTAGCCGCGTGACCACGGGGCGGGGCGAGCGTGCTCGCACGGCTAGCACGGCAGCAGCGGCCAAAGCAGCCGATCGCACCGCCACACGGCGGCATGCCAAGGCGCCTGCCCTCGAGTAAGCAAGCGTGTTCTCGGGTCAGCAAGCGTGCCCGCTAGTAAGACCGCATGCCCTCTAGTAAGCAGGCGTGCCCTCGAGTAAGCAGGCGTGCCCTCTAGTACGCAAGCATGCCCTCTAGCCAGCAGCTTAACGCAGCAAGCCCGGACAGCAGCGCGGCACAGCGCAGCGCAGCAGCCGCAGCAGCAGCGAGCCGAGTTGCTGCGCACAACCAACCACGCCCATGCCGCATGTCCCTGTCCGCGCACCTCTTTCTGCAGCGGCTGCAGTCCCGAAACATTAGCTGCCACCTCCTCTCGAAGGACTGCAAGTTGGCCCGGTGTCAGCGCAGCCAGTCGCCGCCGCTGGCCGCCCACCCACTCGCCGCTGCCGTCGTCAGCCTCCGCGCCGCCGCCAGGGCCGCCGCCGCCACCAGTTTCGGGGAGTATCGCGTCCCAGAACACCGCCCAGCTCTGCTGCTGCTGCAGCGCTTGCTCCTGCGCTTGCCGCTGTTGCTGCAGCATGCCACCGCTGCCACCCCTTCCGGCAGCCTGCTGCTGGTGCGGCTGCGGCTGCGGCTGCTGTAGCTGGAGCGGCTGTGGCTGCTGCTGAAGGTGAGGGCACTGGCGGCCCTGCTGCTGCTGCTGCTGCTGCATCGCGAGCTGCTCCTGCTGCTGCAGAAACGCCGCCTGCTGCTGGTGCTGCTGCTGCTGCTGCTGCAGGTGCTGCTGCATAAGGCTGCGCTGCTGAGGATGAGGATGCTGCTGCTGCTGCTGCGGGTGCTGGGGTTGGGGCTGGGGCGGAGGTGCGAACGGCTGCTGAGGTTGGGGCTGCGGGCGCTGCTGGTGGTGGTGAGGTTGCTGCAGGCCAGGCAGCTGCAAGCCCAGGTGCTGCTGCACACCCAGCTGCATGTCCATGCCCTGCTGCACATGCTGCATGCCTCGCGAGTCGGGCTCGCGAGGAAGCCAGGACAGGCTCGGGTCGCCGGTCGGGAGCGGCGAGCCGAGCGCTCGGGCGGCGTGTTGGGCATGCGGGCCGCTGGCTGCGGCAGCAGCAAAGGGTTCCGCAGCCGCAGCGGTGGCGGCGGCGGCAGCGGCAGCGGCGCCATCCTGCGGCGCCAGCGCGCCGCCCGAGGCGCGCGCCGGGCGCTGCCCTGTGGCGCGCTCGAACCTCGACATCATCTCGCCTGTCCGCAGGTCGGCGGCGGAGCCGGCGAACGCAAGAGCTGGGTTTGTGCCCGTCGACGATGGTACTGCAGGTGTAAATTGGGCGCCGGGCAGCAGCGCCCTCGCGTCCTCGCCGCCCCAGCCGTCCCATGGTTCGTAGGGCTGCGCTTGGAGCTGCATCTGCCGCTCGTGCGACCACCATACCGAGTTGTCACGAGGTCGATCAACAGGTGCGTCGCCTGGAGCGCCCTCCGACATCGTGCCCTTCGCCGACGATGCGACTGACGCCGACCAGGCCACTGGAAAGCTTAGCTCCCCTTTGGAGAGCGGTGCTGGTTGTCGTGGCGTTCCGCACATCCGGCAGCCAGCTTGACTCCAGCAGGAAGCCCAGCTAGGCTCATCTCGTTAGCTTTGAAGCTCAGCAAGCAGACGCAGTGACGTGCTGCCCTGTCCCTGACCATTGCAGCTTTTGCGCGACTTGCGCAAATGCCCTTGCGTACTCATTTCTACAATTTTCTAGGTCAGGCTTGTTAGGTGACAGAAACGTAAAGCTTTTGGGTGAAGAGAGTGCTCAAACGGGTCGTATTTGACCGCGCGGATGTTTGCAAAGCTGATGTATGTACAAACAGTGTCTCCGGGTAGTACAAGATGACCAGTGCCAGTGTGAACCCGACACACAGTCTTGCGTTTTCAAGTTGTACTTCACGCGCATTAACCGTACAACGCGCCTGCGCCTGCTGCCAGTGCCCGCTCTTGCGACACATCCATATCTATAGGTACAAACTGCTGAGCTCGCTTCTGACGTAAAAAGCGCCTCTGTCGTGGCGCGACGTGCGCAAGGCGTGCGCCAAGTGGATAACACGGAAACAGTCGCGTGTGTCATTTGCCAGCCTTTGGGCCGGTATCCAAGCGATCAATGATCAAACGACGCCGGCAGTGCGCGAGGGCGCCACGTGCGCTCTGAACGTAACCGACCATGGAAGCGCAGGCACGCAGGCTTGCCGTGGTCAGATGCCAAGCTCCCGCACATAGCAGGCTACGGATCAAGGGGATGGTGTACATGCGTTGCGTTTCCGTGAACCAGAAGAGTTGAAGCGCAGCGGAAGGCCAGGCGACGCCAGCGCGCCGGGGCCTGCTGCCGACAGGAGGGGGGCCTCCTGGCCGCCGACGGTTGAGCGCCGCGGACCCTCGCGGACGGAGCCGGGGCGGGGAAGGGGGGCTTCGCGTTTTTCGGGTCTACACAAGCCTTTGGCAGGCCAGCGGTGGACTGCGCGCATCGGTTAGGTCAGGAACGGTTCCGGGCAGAGGCTTCCGGAAAGAAGAGACGGACGGCCTCGAATCCCGCTGCAGGAGGCCACCCCGCCCGGCGGCGGCCCAGCGCATGGGCGGCTGGCGGCAGGGACGCGCGGGCCGGCCGGGGTCAGGGCTCTTACCTCATCCCGCTGCCCTCATCTTATGACCGGCAAGCCAAAACACGAGGGCGCGTGGTGTCCGTTTCCGCCTCCGTTTCCGCGCACGCGCCGTGGCCGCGACGCTTTACCCCAAGGGAGGGAGGGGGGAAGGCTCTCCCCTGCTGTACCCTCGGCTGCGCGCCCAAGCGCCCCCGGCTCGCAGTTCGCAGCTCCCGCAGTTCGCAGCTCACGCGCCGGACGACGAACATGGGCTCCGCCGCCCGCCACCCAATACCCGCTGTCACCCGCTGCGTGCCGACCGCCGCCGCCGCACAGCAGCCGCCCGCGCCGCGCAGGGCGCAGCTTCGGCCGTGCCGCACATGGTGTACTGCGCCCGTGTCGCACGCGGTGATGGGCTCACACTTCGTACATGGCGCAGTGCGCGCAAACAAGTCGAGCACGGCGCAATGGGCGCCGTGCCGTGCGTCGGACAGTGCAGGTCCGCTACGGGCGCTGGCGGGGTTCAACGGCTGGTGAGGACCACGAGCAGCTCACGGGTCCAATCGACGGGCCTGCGCGCAGCCGCGCCACGCCTGCCTGCGGCTTGCCGGCAGGCCCTGCTCGCCTCCGCATCCTCAGCTGCGCCCTCCACATGCTCCGCCGTTCCCCGGCCAGCGCCTGTGGGACATCCACGCCTTGCCCCTAGTCGCCTTATCTCCCCTGGAGCCCCGCCCCGGCCAGGCCTCAGCGCCGGCACCGCGGCCGCGTGGCCGGCGAGCGCGCCCCGCCCTAACCCCCGGCCATGGCACAACACACAGCTTCCGCCCCCAGGCGCGCGGCCTGAGTCAGGTCATCCTGCGCTCGGGCGGCAAGGCGGCCGAAGCCTGCCGGCCGCTGCCGGCACTGCCGCAAGGACGCCCCGGGGTCGCCTCCCCGCCGAGCCCTGCGGCCGCTCACCGCCCCGCGACGAGGCCACTCGCCACCTACGAGCGCCGCTTCGACGGCCCCACTACGTCGCCCACGGACCCCCAACCCCCGCGCGCGGGAAGCCTGCAGCTGCCCTCTCCATGTCCACCAGGCCACGGCCATCTCGGCCTTGCTGGCAAATGACCCATGTGGTGTGCGGTGGGTGTGCAGCTCGTCGCGGGGAGCCCCGCAGAGGCGCCCCAAGCCGCACAACCCCGCACGCCGCCAGGCAAGTGCAAGCGCCGGCGCTGCCGCGGCCATGGGCCGTTGGCGGGCGGGCGGCCTGCACACCGACCCACCAACCGCCACGGCTCCCCTCTACCAGTCCATGGCCATCTTGCCCTCCTCGGCTTGTCCCTGGCACCCACCCACCCACCCACCCACCCACCCACCGAGCCCGCCGAGGCCTCGGGATGGGCGACTGCGGCGACCATGTCAGGAAGCCCCTCCCGAATGGCCAAAATGGCGATGGGCGACTGCGGCGACCAACCAACCCCCACAGCGGGCGGGCGTCCGCCACGGCTCCCCTCTACCAGGCCATGACCATCTTGACCTTCTTGGCCATGCCCTTTTTGATGTACGGCTCGTCGCGGCAGCACCAGTTGGCGGTCACGTTGTGCGCCCAGCGCTCGAACGAGGCCTTGAGCACCTGCGGCACGGCAGCAGCAGCAGCCAATCTTGGTTGGCACCTGGGCAGGCGGCGCGACAGCCCTTCTACACGCACGGGGCGTGCGGTGCCGCGTGCGGGGGTCTGTTCCACTGAACACCGCGCATCGCACGCGGTCGGCACGGGCAGCGCGCTGTCCTGTGTCCATGTTCGGAGCGCCGGTGCCATTGCCGGCGAGCAGCGCGCACGTGGCACGGGGCCGGCAGGCAGCACCCGCCAACCCGGCCGTGGGGGTGATCCGTGCGTGGAGCGAGTGAGTGGGCCGGGGCCGGGGCCGGGGCCGGGGCCGGCGTCGCAGATCAGCGCCCCTGGGCAGCGATCGCAGGAGGCCGTCAGGTATGCCCGCGCCCAGCACCCGCGCGCTGGGCCCCCTGCGGTGTCTGCCCGGGAACCGCCAGTCCCCGCAGCGCCGCCCCCTCCTGCGTTGTCTGCCCGCGGGCGCTGATCCGCGACGCCGGCCCGTGCGCAGGTGTTGGGCGCCTTTGGCATGGGCGCCGGAGCATCGCTGCGCTCCGTCCCGGCACGGGCGACATGGCGCGCGTGCGCTTGCTGTTGTGCTCGTTGGCACCCTCGCGCCACACGCCCCCGGTCCCACCACACATGCTGCTCCACGAGCAGGGCGCGGCTGTGCAGCCACGCAGCGAGCCGCCGTACGATACCTGGTCTGTGAAGCCGCCGAAGAGCTTGAGCGGGTGCCGCAGCCGCAGCACCTTGGCATCCTGCAGTCACGGTCGGCGGGCGGGCGGAGCGGAGCGGAGTTCAGCGGCGATGGGTCGATTAAGTACATGCAGCCCTCATGGCCAGGCAACGGCCAGCTGCTGTCGACCGCAAGCAATGTACGGAACACCGCAAGCCGTGTGCGCTGCCCACCTTGACATCGGCAAGTGCCTTAACCAGGTCGTCCTGCGGGGCGGGGTTGATCGGGAGGGAGGTCGGGGGGGTGGGGAGTGGGGGGTGGGGGGTGGAGGGGAAGTTCACAGCCAGCGCCGGCGAGGCCTGGTTTGCGACACGTTGCCCACCTGGTTGAGGTTGGGCTTGATGGTGACGACGCGGGTGAAGCCCGTGGTGTTGCCCACCGGCTCGCCCTCGGGCACCACCAGTACCTGCGGGAGGTGACGTAGCGAGGGAGAAGCGAACTGGTCAGTCGCATACCGAAGCCAGAAGCTCGGGCCAAACGCTGCAAAGAGGGGACAAGTGCAGTGCAGGGGTAATGAGCACGCGGCACCTGCGGGAGGAGGGCGACGAGCACGTGGCTTGCTGCAGCTGCCAGACCACAGTGGCCGCACGCCCGCAAGACAAGCCGGCACGTCACGCCCATACGACTTCCACGCGGGGGGCAGGGGGGTGTACTGGGGAGGGGGGCCGGCGTATGCAAGCCCGCACGGCAGAACGGGAAGGGGAAACGGTGCGTCTCGAACTCGGTGGCTGGGGGACAGAACAAGAGGCGGGTGCGTACGCCGCGCTCCCTGCAGCACCCCACCGGCCCCAGCCACGCAGCCGTACGACGCCAGCCCGCTTGCGACAGCGCCGGCGTGCGGCGCACACCCCACCAGATGCCTGCGAGCGCGGCGCTCTGCACACCGGCCCTGGTAACTCCGTCGGAGGTGTCTATAGAGTTTATCGAGTAGTAATGGTCAACCGATAGATAGCGACGACATAGGGTACGAGGGCGGCACACCGGCGGCACCCGCGGCCCCCACCTGGCCGTTGCGCACGGCGGCGGGGCAGCGCGGGTTGTCGAGCAGGCTGTACTCCCGGAACGTCATGTTCTGTGCGGGGCACGGAAGGGCGGGCGCGGGGAAGGACGGGGAACACGGGCGGGGGGCTGAGGGGCGCGCCGTCAGGCTACACGCCCAGCAACAAGGGGGAGGGGTGTGCGGAGGATGAAGCGGAGGCTGAAGTTGGGTATGCGACCCGCACGTCATCGAGCTCGGGCCCCAGGGGACGCCGGGGGCGGGAACGGGCTCCCTATGCGCAGGCGTCCAGTGCCTTGCTGCGACCCGAGGGTCGCGGCGCGGGCCCAGATGAGCCATGCGCATGCTGGACCCCTGGCGGCCCCCTGGCGGCCTTCGCCTGGCGGACCCCTGGCGGCCCACGCCTGACGCCGGCCCTTCCAATCGATGCCGCGCCGCGCGGCCCTCGTCACCCAGCGCGGCCCTCGTCATCCCGATCGGCTGCCGGCGCCAGCGCATGCGGAATGGTCCCCACCTGCGGCCCGTCCTTGGTGTCCAGGGGCGGCCAGTTGTAGAGCACCTTTGGCCGGAACACCTGCGGTGGCGGGGCGGGCGGGTGCGTGGGCGTGAGAGGGGATGGGCGGCAGCAGCAAAACACGGGACGGAGAGGGTTGCGGGGTTGCGCGATTGATGGATTCCAATGGTTTCGGGGTCCGGGTTGCGGGGGGGGGGGGGTCCGGGCGCAGGTGCGGCCGCGGGTGTGCCAGCACACTCCGAGGTGCGCCACAGCTTGCAAGCATCCCTCACGATGGCCCCGAACATCTTTCTATCATACACTCGGTACTACCGGTATGCGTTGATCCACGCGATCGCCCCTTCCCACCTGGTCCAGCGCGCAGTCCAGCGGGAACTGCGTGACCTTGTCGCCGGGGATGCGGCACTGCTCGCTCATGAACCAGTTCTTGAAGCAGAAGCAGCGCAGCTTGGGGAAGATGAGCGTGCGCTTGAGCACCATGGCCAGAGCGGCCACACGGTAGGCCTTTCGGCGGGGGGGAGGGGGGCGAGGGCCGCGCGGGGAGGGAGGTGGTTGGTGGGGGAAGTACAAAACAAAGGGAGCGCGTGGCGCTTGAGCGCCATGGCCGGCGCGGCGACCATGTTGGCCCGTGGGCCAGAGCCGGGGGAAGGAGGGGACGGGCACATCCGTCAAGAGGGCAGGGCCCCCCGTGCGCGTCCGCTGGGGTCCCGCTTGGGTCCGCCGCTACGACACGCCAAGCCAAGCAAACGAGCCCCGGCCCCGGCCCCGGCTCCGGGCTGATCCTGAGCACCCCACCTGCCGCAGCTGGGGTGGCATGAAGTCGAGGTGCACCTGGTGAAACCGGGGGAGGGAGAGGGTTGCGTCGGGCGGCGGGGGGCAGGGCACGGCAGGCGACGTGCACGTAAGCACGTGACGGGTGCCGTGTGCGCCGCCACGCGTGTGGGCTACAGCTGCCGCGCTTGGCATATGGCCCCCACGGCGCACGGCCCCGAGCCAGCACGCACGCGTTCGCCTCGCCGCAGTCGCCCTGCGGCCGCACACGTTGCGTCGTGCAAGCTGCACACGACGTACCTTGATCATGTCCTCGGTCTCCGTCCATTTGTTGAAGCCCGCCGGCGCGTCGGGCGCCTGCAGGAGCGGTTTTGGAGGGCCAGAGGCGGGCGTGTCGGTCCAGGCCGAACCCCTCGTGCGCTGGCACGCCCAGCGCTGGCGGGTCGTGAGCGGCGGTGCCCAACAGGAGGGGATGGGCAGGTACCCACAAGGGCCGCACACGAGGCGCGGAGGGCGCGAGGCGCGGAGGGCGCGAGGCGCGGAGGGCGCGAGGCGCGGAGGGTCGCTCACGGGGCGCCAGATGCCTGCGCGACCTGGCGGCGGGGCCGGGCCCAAGGATTGCCCCACTGCTCACGTCGATGTCGGCGGTGATGTACCGCCTGTCCGGCGTGTCGTAGTACTCGGGCGGGTCGTCGTACAGCATGCCGTCACGGAAGCGGTGGAACTTGCCCTCCCTGCCGTACGCCGAAAAGGGGCGCCGTGCATGTTGGTGCCCGCACGGGATGAGCAGCTGGGCGGCGCTCGGCCGCCATGCCGGGACCACCCTCCCCTCCCCGGCCCGCACCACTGCTTCGCTTGATTACGGTACACCAGATCGCAGCAGCAATGACACCCTGTGACACGTGCACTCTCAGCCGTCAATGCAAATGGACGCTCACTTGCTGAGCGGCACCCAGGTCATGTGGATACCCAGGGCGTTGACGCCCATGGCTGTGTGCAGCTTGGGGATGAAGTAGCTGCGGGCCACGGGGGGGAGAGTGGGAGTGGAGGGCAGGGCAGGGCAGGGCAGGGGGAGCTGATGTGAAGGTGAAGTGAACGCGCTGGCATGGGGAGTGGGGCGCGTCGTGCCCCTGCCTGGCCATGGCGCAGGGCGGGTGTGCAGCTTGGGGGTCAAGTAGATTCCGGCAGGGGGAATGGAGGGGGAGGGCAGGGAAGCGGGCGGGCGAAACACATGTGTTGAAGGCGAAGTGCAGGGAGGAGGGCGGCCAAAACACGTGCGCATTGCAAGGGTGTGGCGCCTTGCATGCACGTGGCTTGGCCAGGAAAGGGAGGGGGGCTGAGTGTGCTGGGAGGAGGCGCGGGGCGCAAGCGGTGGTAGCTGTCGTGCGGCTAGGGGCCTGGGAGGGAGGCGGCCTGGGAGGAAGAGCGGCTGTGGCAGGGAGGACTCGGAGCGGTTGGGCGCCCTCGGGGCACGACGGCATGGCGGTTGGGACATAATGGACCAGCATCACTCCTGATGCCGGCGGCGCGCCGCACCTGTATCCGTTGAGCAGCATGTGCACGCCCAGGCCGCCCAGCCGCATGGTCTGGTTCACCGGCAGTGGGTCCTGCCAGGGACAGGGGCGGGGGCGGCGAGGGAGTAGCAAATGGGTAAGCCGGATCCGGTGCGCATGCGAACGTGCGTCTCGGGCGCGAATGCGGCGGCAAGAAGAGCCGGGCGCGCGGGCGCGCCTCGCCGTGGAGGCCAATGCCCCGTTCCCCAGCAGCCCCCGCCCTAACCCCCCGCGGGCCTCCCTCTCCTTGCGCTCCCACTGTACGCCTGTCCCCTTCCTCCCGCTGCCCCTTCCCCCGGTGCCCTAACTCCTTGCTGCCCTACCCTATGCTGCCCTACCCCCCGCTGCCCTTCCCTCCCCTGCCAACCCCCTCCCCCGCTGTGCCCTCACGTTGTGGGTCTGCCGCACCCAGTTGTCGGGGTCCTTGGCGAACTCCGCTGCGGCCTGCGCCTCACCATCCTTGGTCTGCAGCACCAGCACGCGCTTGTCCATCACTGCGGGAGTGGTGGGGAGCAGGGGGGGGGCGTTGGCGGGTTACATGATGCACGTTACTTGGTTCTGGTGGTGCTTGTGTGTGGCACGGTTATGTGCATCTCAGCAGCATCGTGCCATGCCAGGCTTGGGTTGCAGCATCCGCACGCGCTTGGCCAGGACTTTGGGAGCGTGGGGGAGGGGAGGCGGCGCAGGTGCACGGCGGCTATGCGGCACCTTGTGCGACAGCAGCCCCACGACGCGTCAATGAATGGTGGGTGTGGGTCGCCACGAGGCGAGCACGACGGGGTGCAGGCGCTGAGAAGCCGTCCGGGCTCAGGGGCCTGATGGAATGACTGGCACACACGCAAGCGCCTAGCTGCTCACCAGCGGGCCGCTCTCGGATGAACTTGTATATCCCAAACTGCGGCGGCACGGGGTGGCGAGGTAGTGACGTGAGGAGCCATCGGAAGCACGCCGTCAGGCATAATGCACTGGTCGATTGCGAGCATGTCACACACCGCCGCATGATGGTTCGCATGCAAGCGCGCCCCGTCTTGCTGTTGAGATAATCAGGCATTCACACATGAGGGACACACACAGCCGCATTCGCCGACACATAGCCCTGCCGCACCTGGTCGTGGTCGTGGCTGTTGCTCTTGCGCATAGCGGCCCAGCCGGCGACCAGCGACAGCCCGCCTGCGCGCCACACCGGGCCGCGACATGTCAGGAGTACCCCAACCAACACGAGAGGCGCGGGTTGCGGGTCGCGGGTTGCGGGTTGCGAGGCGCAAGGCGCGCGACGCGGGGCTCGGGATCGCGGCCAAGCCGCTGCCGCTGCAGCTTGCTGACCCAAAGCCACCGCAGCGGCGGCGGCGGGCCGCACCTGGGTTGGACTTGATGAAGTGCGTGCATCAGCAGCGGGCAGCCAGCGATAGGCGCGCGCGAGACTAGGGGTCCTAGCTTCTATAGCCGCGCATGCGTGAAGCGCAAACGCGGGCGCACACGCAAGCGCAGGCGTGGCCATGCCGCCCGTGTGCCGTACGGCATTGGGCCGACAGGGGCGTCGGAGCGCGCAAAGCCGGGCCGAGGTATCAGGGGTACCCCCACCAGCACTAGGGGCGCGCGGCGGCGGGCCGCACCTGGGTTGGACTTGATGAAGTAGACCCCGGTGTTGAAGTTGCAGTGCTGGTGCATGCCCACCTCCAGGCCGTCGTCGCCGTGCGCGTTCTGCGTGGAGATGAGGTCTTGGGGGAAGGCGGGGAGCAGAGCGGAGCGGGCAAGAGGGGGAGGGAGGTGGGGCGGGGCAACCCCCGTCGCGCGACAGGTCTGGCATGACAATGCGATCTTAGGGGCACATGAGATGCGGAGCCGAGGGAGGAGCGGTGCGTGGTGTTGGCATGGTGAGCGAGCTGGCTGACGCCCGCTGTGCGAAGGGACAGTAAACGGCGAGGGGAGAGTGGGGGCGCGCAAGGTCCCCGGGGCAGGCTAAGGCTGGCTTTAACACCAGGTCCGGGACAGGGAGAGACGGGCGGGCCCCCCGCGGCCACGACAGGACTGCGCTCAGCGCCGGGTCCTCCCTCCCGTGACACACACGCGCGCATGCCCAATCCAGCCCCGTATCCCCGTCGTTATCCCCGCCGCCAAGGTGAGCACGCGCGCTCACCCGATGACACAGCCATGTCCACGTCCGCCACCTGGGGCCCCAGGAAGTACGGCAGCGGGTCCCTGCGGTACGGCAGGAAGGCATGAGTGGCGGGGTGTTGGTGCCAGCCCCGGTGAAAACGCCAAGTGGCAACAGCCGGTTGACGGCATGCAGGCATTCACGGTATGCAGAACGCAGTGTACCTGAGTGCACCGCTCGCACGTAGACCGCCTCTCCTGCACTACGCCACACACCACGCCCGCACTCCGCTTCATACTGCACGACCCCGCAATCCATATCTTGATGTACGTGTGCAAACCACAGTGACCATACGTGCCCAACTCCTTGCTAGCGACACGCCTCACCTGAACCACACCACGTCCACGTCCGAGTGGATGACGTTGAAGCCCCAGTGCACGATCTTGCTGACCACCTGCACCTTGCGCCACGTGGCGGCGGTGTAGTGCGAGTCGCCGTACCTGACAGGCGGAGGGGCGGGGGGCGGGGGGGGGGCGAGGTTCCGAGGGCCGTCAGGGAGAAGGGTGCGGGCCCGACAGCGGAGCTGCGCATTGGACGTGGCCCTGCTGGCTCCTTCCTCTTGACTCGGGTTGCCAACGTCCAAAGTCCTTCAATGTCCTTGCCAACTTCCTTCAAATGCAACATCATGCTCTTATGACAAAAAGCGAAACTTGTGCGTCTGCGCAACGTGTTTGCCCCGCCTGCGCCAGCGGGGGCGCGTCGGGGTCCTGAACCGGCGGCCCAAAGACCCGAGGCGCGCGGCTCTGCATCCACGGCGTGGATCCGTGCGCTCCTTGGCTCAACGGCGCCCACCCTCCGCTCCGCCCCTGCGATCGCTGCCTCACTTGTACTCCTCGCTGCCGTGGTGCGCGCCGTCGTCGTAGAATTTGAAGCAGGGGTGCTTGCCCACGTGGCCCAGGTACTGGCGACGCAGGGAGGGAGGGTGGCAGGGAGGGAGGGGGCGGCCGGGTGCTTGAAGGCTGGGGTAAGGGAGGGAGACATGCGCGCCGGAATCGGGGGAGCTGGCGGCGTCACGCCCACTGCTAGAGCACGCAGCCGACGTGCTGCGCGGCGGGCGGCGGCAGGGGAGCGGGCGCGGGGCTCAGGGCGTGCCGGAGAACGCAAGGGCGGCGACCGACCACCATAGGGCCCGACACAGGATCACACCGCCGCCGAGCTTCACGTCCGTGGCGCCCACAATGTAGCAACCCGCCCCCTCCCCCTGATGCGCACAACTGACGACTGCGTGACGGCAGCAGCGCAGCAACGCAGCAGCGCAGCAGCCCCACCTGCGACGTCTTGGCGTCCGTGGCGCCCACAATGTAGTAGTCGACCCCCTGGCGCCCCAGGTTCTTCATCCAGTTGATGCCTGGCGCCGGCAGGATGCAGGCAGCAGGCACACGTCACATGCGTCTTGAGCTGCAGCCGCGCCGCGTGCTGCCGGCACATGTACTAACCAGGCTGCGCCGACCCCCGCCGCTACCGCCAGGCTGCGCCATCCTCGCGCCACGGGTTCCGTTGGGCCCGCGACACGCGCGCCCCGCCTTCGCCTTGCTTGCGCCCGCGCCCGACCCTCACCCAGCGTGCCGAACACACGCCAGTCAGCGACGGTGAGCATGATGGTGTTCTGCCTCGCAAATTGGGCCACCAGCTCGCGGGACAGCTCCGAGCAGCCCGCGTTGACGGGCACCACGCCGGTCGCCGCCACGGCCGCGGCTGCCGCCGTCGAGGCCGCCGCCGCAGCAGCCGCAGCCTGCTGCTGCTGCTGCTTGGCGTCCTGTTTTGCGTTGGCGGCCTCCAGCTCGCTGATGACGTCCGCGTGGTCGTCCTCCTCGTCGTAGTCGGTCGGGTCCTGCGCATGGGACGAAAGGGCGACACATCGTTGGGCGAACCTGGTACGTGGTGGTACCATCTGTTGCATCGTCGCATGTCGCGGCCGGGTCCTGCGCGCATGCAGATCGAGGGGGTGGCAGTCGGGCCCTGAGGGCATGCAGATCGAGGGGGTGGCTGTCGGGTCCTGCGCGCATGCAGATCGAGGGGGTGGCAGTCGGGTCCTGAGGGCATGCTGGTCATGGGGGTGGCAGTCGGGTCCTGAGGGCATGCTGTTCAAGGGGGTGGCAGTCGGTCCTGCGCAGGGGTGCCAGCGGCAATGGGGCCCATCGCCAGGCGGCGCCGCAGCTTGCTTGCCTGCATGCGGTTCCACATGGGTCTGGGTAGCATGATCCTTACGAGGCGGGGTGTACCATGGGAGTAACGAACTAGTTGCGGACCTCCGAGCATAAGCCCGGGCCCAAAGCTGATAGCCTCCCGCCCAGTTACCATAAGTTGTCGAGGCGGGGTGGGTCATGGGCGGGACTGCGGCCGGCGGGCGCTTCCTGCTGGACTCCCCTAGCCCGGGTCTGGGCTCCACGACGGTAGGGCTCCAGGGTTCGTGACGTGGGCGCCTGGCGACCGGCTAGCCCATACCCTTGCAGCCGCGCCGATCGGGGCCGATGGAGCCAGTGCAGCGCAAGGCGGGACGCCAGGTGGCTGGCGCCGCAGGGGACCGGCTGCGTGCCGCCGGGCGGGCGCCCCAAACCAGCGCTGAGGCCGAGACCCCAGACGCGCGTCTAGCTTCTTGCGGCGCCAGCGCCAGCGCAGACAAGGACTGGGCTACGGGAAGCGGTGGGCGGAGGCTGACAACCTGCAGGCCGCCGGCCCAAGCCCCACCATCCACTCGGCTCAGTTACCCCAGTAACTGTACGACAGAACCCGTACCTTGTTGTCCGGCAGGCCGTCCAGATCAAGATCCTCGGCGTACGCGCCGTCGTCGTCGTACTCCTGCGACCCTCCGCCGAACAAGCCGCCGCCGCCCGCCAGCCCGCCCAGCGCAGCGCCGCCACCGCTGCCGGCAGCCTGCGCGGCGGCAGCGCCCGCGGAGATGCGGCGCTGTGACTCCCGCAGCAGCGCCGCGAACTCATGAACCGACAGCTTGCCGTCCTTGTCGCCGTCAAACCTGGGGCAACGGCAGGGATTAGGACGGGAAGGGAAGGGCAGCAGGTAAGTGATGTGGGTCGGCGTTCGGCAGCAGCACCAGCCTGCGCGCCTGCGCCGGCACCGCCCCCCGCGTCCCGCCGCCGCGGCAGTGCCCGGCATAAGGACATCCAACTGGCGGGGGGGCAGCAGTGAGTTGCGCACGGCACCGGCACCGGTCCTAGCGCGCGCCCGCTGCGTCGCATCGTGCGGGGTTGGCCGCCTCGCTACACGATGGTTTCGGGGACGCCCGAGCTGGGCGGCGGTGGCTCAGCGGCGCCAGTGTACAGGCAGCGGCTCCGAATGCCGCACTGCAGCCGCCTAGGATGTGTGCACGCAGGGTCTCGGCTGCTAGGTGCCGCTAGGTGTGCGCGTGAGCTTGCCGCCGCTTGGGGCCGACCGCACGCACTTCGTGAAGTCCTCCAGCAGCACGTGGTGCAGGGACTCCACCGCCACCTTGTCTCTGTGGTGGTGGCTGTGCCCGGTAAGGTCGACCTGGGGCGTGAGGCAAGATACAGGAAAGGTTGCGGACATGAGGCAACTGCAGGGGAGCCGGCAGGAGGGCTCTGGGACGCGCCCACTAAGAGCGGTTGCGCAGAGCCACGCAAGCGGACGGCGGCCGTGGTGCGGCAGTGGGTAGGAACGGTGGTGATACAGGGCGATATAGCACGGATTTAGGGAATGCACACAATTTTGCAGGTCGGACGGTAGGTTCCGGGAGCGCAGACGAGCAGCCGTGGCGGTCGGACTTGGCCGGGCAGCGACGACCGTGTCGCCTCACCTCTGGCAGCTTGAGGTGGTGCGTCACCACCAGTACATACATGGCGATCGCCACGAACACCGTGAAGCCCAGGAACAGAACGCGCGTGCTGGTCTGCACCATCGTGACGCCTAGCTCCGCCTGAGCAACCGATGGAGCGCAGAGGACTACTGGCTACCGCTGCTACCTCCGCAGCGTCGCAGCTGTCAGGTCAAGCAAATGCACCCGCGTACTGTTGTTGCATCACGGTTCGCGAGCTTTGACGCTTGAGCATGTAGTCATATGTTCTGAAACTAGGAGCAAGGAGGCGACACTACAAATGAAGACGAGTTATGGACTGTTGCCGATCGCGAGCATGCCTGCCTGTGTTCTACGAGCCAAAGCAGCGTTCGCGATAATACCTCTAGTCTAAGCACACACTGGCCGCGTCGTCACTGCTTTGGTGCACTATGCCCAAACCCCATGTGCCGCTCCCGGACACCCGTCGAGCCCTCGTCCCGTTCCCCCACGCGGCAGGATCCTTCGTGCTCCCGGTCGCATGCCCATTCCTTTTTTCGGGACCGTGTTAGCACTTGTCGATGCACCCAGCACACACCTTGGCGTGCTGCTTCTGGCGGCTTGGCAATCGCTGCCTCGGCGCAGTGCACTGCAACGGGTCTTATGGGGCACGCTTAGCCTGAGCGCGCGTCGCCACCAGAGGCAGCATGCAGCATGCGGTTTGCTTAACGATAAAAGAAATAGGTAGGAACCACCATGGCCGTCAACACTTAAGCTCATCCGTGGCTCCCGTGCAGCTAGCGGTTGGCCAACGCGCACTGCCGCCCGGCCTGAAGCGGGATGCCGTGATGCCCACAGACCAGCAGCGTCGCGCTGTTTCCGGAGAGCTTTGATCAAGGCCATCGCTTGCCCTTGGAAGCTCGGGGCGCCGCGGAGCACGTTAGTGGCCACCAGCAGCAAATGCATCTGTCAGCGGAAGTGCACCGATGTTGCGCCTGCCTACACTGAAGACGGCGGCAGCGGCCAGGCCGGCCCCCGCGCGGCTGTGTGGTTGGCGGGCCCAAGAATCGGGGTCTAGCCCTTCCCAATTTCTGTACAGAGCCAGCCTTTAGAGCGACAATTGTGTGCACTGTGCTCATGTGATAGGGGGCAGGGCGCGGCTAACAGTGCTACATTTGCTAGTGCGGCCGCAGGCGCAGCACGCTGCGCGGTGTCGGCCGGCTGATCCACCGGCAAGCAGTTCCCGCACATGTCAGCAATACGCGCGGCGGATCGAGTACCTGGCAAAGGCGGAGCCTGCCTGGCTGAACAAGGTGGGTTCATCCGGAATGGGAAAAACGGCGTACCCCCCCCCCCACCTGTGTCATCGGCAGGTGGAGCAGCACCTTGTCGGGGCCGCGGCCCTGCCTGCTAGTGCAGCTGCCGTACCCCGCGGTGGCTTTGCCCCTGCGTGCAGAAGGGTAGGTACGTGTTCGGTCGTCCCCAAACAATTGCAGTCGTCAGACCAGCCACATCTCGAAAAGCCGCAGCTCACCAGCTCATGACGACGTGCTCCTTTATCCGGTGCCGTGGGGCCTGCCTGGTGAAATGACAGTGATGTCGGGAGGGTGGCTTCGGGTTAAAGACGAACTGGCAGCCCCCAGCGCCGCCTCGACCTCGGCCAGCGTCGTCAGGGCCTGGAAGCATCCGGGTGTGCCAATCCTGGTGTGGGGCAGGTGTTGCCCACGCTATGCCAACGCTTATGTGTGCCCCCCCCCCCCGCGAGCTTGCGGCGGCCGCGGTACACGAGCTTTGGTATCGCCCCCCAGTAAGCCCCGCCCCGCGTGCCCCGCGTGCCATAAACGAAAGACTGTCAACACGGAAGGTAGCACGGTATCCGGCGCCAAGGCGCAGCAGACCACCGGCCCCTTGGCACAAAGTCACCGATGTGTCGCCGTGCCCTTGGTCAACAGCGAAGTCGGCTTGTGAAGTCAGCTTGGTCATGTGCGTAGACAGCGCTAGCCAGCACCGGCCTCGGTTCTTGCGATGCATCGTGTCACGTTGCAGCGGCCAGCCCCCACTATGCTCCCCACTCTGATTGAGAGCGGCTGGCCGGCCCACATCACCCCCTGCCGAAACCCGCCTCCCATCGCCAACCGCCCATATTGAGCGACGATGACCTAGTGGCCGTAGTGGTGACAGTGTAGCGTGCAGCACGCATAGCCCACGGTGGCGGTGGCAGGCGGTCTTAGACCCCGGTAATCTTTTCTTTTCTTTTTCTTTTTCTTTGCACGTATAGCCGGCGCGCGCGGCGCCACCAGCGCCCGCCGCCGGCACGCCCGGGCCATGGCCCGGGCCGCACCGCACGCCGGCGGTGCGTTCAGTGTAACCGGAGTCACAGTGTCGCCCGCGCGGCCCCCAGGGCCGCCCCGAGCGCAACAAAGGCGCACGCGCCGCCAAGAACGCCAACGACGCAATTAACCTGCGCCGCCGACGCCTCGCCAGCACGCGCGACCATTCATCCCTGGGGCGGGACGGGCGGGGACTAGGAGGCCACAGGAGTCCCGGCAGAGGGAAAAGCCTTTTAGTACTAAGTCAACACAACGACACAGTTAACCAGGGCGTGCGCGCGGGCGAGCCCAAGACCGGCTCGGCCTGCAGGCAGCTGCCGTACTGGCCAAACCCGCACGGCGGCCCCGCGGGCAAATCAGGCTAACAGTATGACAAATGAAGCGGACAGAAGAAGGCGACAAGCAACGCAACAAAGGAATAACTAAGCTAAGGGGTGTGGAGCCGAGGCCGGCGCGAAGAGATGGAGGGCAGCCAGCGGGCGGGGCTAGGGATGCCGAACGAACGGTACGGCGGGCCGGTGCTCCAGACTCGTCAATGCCGCGCAGGGCCGCGCCTCCGGTCAGTAGGGGAGGCTGGAACCTGTGCGTACGGTACCGAATCCTTTGGATGTCCATGTGCGCTCGCGTGATGCCTGTCGTCCGTGTGGTGTCAGGGGGGGCCGACTACGGCAGTGCCCCGTCGTCGAACGGTTGGGGGATGGCGATCGGGGACGGGACCGCGGGGTGCGCGGGGCTGAGTGTGAGTGGGACACGCCGTACTATGACGGTTGGGTCATTATGTCTCGTGGCAATTAAACACTGCTAACACGCCCGCAGTGCATGGCACTTCGCCATGGCGCGCCATTCGCCGACAGCCCTGCTCGTCGCGTTCATCGTGGCGACAGGTGTGCTATAGTAGTAGTGAACTCGTCAACTTAAAACTGAGCACCACGGTCGATTTACGCATGTGTGCTGGCTGTAGGTGCTGCCCTCTCCAGCGGACAAGGAGGCGCAGGAGGTCAAATTATTGGCGCCGAGTTCGCGCCCCCACCGCCCCCACCACCGCCACCGCCACCACCGGCACCACGCAAAAAGGAGCTGAGAGGTAAGCGCGTTTGTGCGTGCGCAGCAGGAGGTGCCATCAGCAGCGAATGCTTACGCCACAACGGTACGCAGGCCGGCTTGTGCTTATCGACACCCATGTGGAGGCGCCACAGTACGTCGTGTTTGACGAAAGCGACAATGAGGCGCGGGTTAAGGTGCGGTTTCGTCGACGAGGGAATGCGTGCGCGGTGTGCCGGCAGCACATTTTGTCCCATCAACTGAAGCGCAAACGATGATAGCAAAAATATCAGCTACTCAAGACCTGGATGTGATTGGTTATCGGACCACGCGGCGGCATGCGCATGAAGCAAGGTTTTGAACGAAGACGCGCGAGACGCCATGCATAGCGTTGCAATGCTGGTCATGGCGGCATGCATCCTTCATACTGCTGCCTGAAGCGCACCAACGAACCCTCCCACTGAACGGGCACTCCCCTGCTACTGACCCCACTGACTGACCCGCGTCTCGCTGCGCCGCCCTGCAGCCGCTCGGCCGAGGCCGAAGGCCGCCCAAGAAGGACAAGTTTGGTCGCGACTTCGACATCGGAGATTTCATCACGCTGGTAAGCTAAGCGTGGCGGATGTGGCGGGTTGAAGCCATCGAGGGCGGTCGACGTGCCGACCGCCGCCGGTACACATACAGCAACGGTCCGACCGCCGCCGGTACACATACAGCAACGGTCCGTCCGCAGTCGCCAGCCTGCAAGCCTATCTCTCAACTTCGCGCGTCAGCGACGATGCCGACACCACCGCGCCGCGGCCTGCTGACCGCGGACCACGTGTTCGCCCCGCGCGCCACTCGCTGCTGCTGGGAGTTTGTTCACGTTGCGTGCGTGCGTGCCTGGGGCAGCATCGCCACGCACTTTCCTCCGTCGAGGTCGGCCGGCCGAGCCACTGCCCCACGGTTACCTCCCCCTGCCAGCTGCCGGGGCGCAGCACTACCAGACAGCCCGACGGCACGCTGCCAGAGAACAGACCCTTCCCGCCCGCTAGCCCCACTCTCTAGCTAGGCCCCGCCCGCGGCCCGCTGCTACAGCAGCACCCTCCAGGCACCAGGCCGCCTCTGCTGTGACACGCAGGCCTGCCTGCCCACCGAATGTGACAGGCGGGCCGCGCAAGTGCATGCCGGCCCGAATAGATGCAGCATGCACGTGTGACGCGACCGCTGCACGTGTGGCCGCTGCACGTGTGGCCGCCGCACGTGTGGCCGCCGCACATGTGCCCTGCTGCCACCTCTTGTCTTCCCTGTTGACCGACGTTCGTTCCTCGCCCGTGTACCGCCCCTGTGTGCGTGGTTCCTCAGGAGTGCACGGTCGACCCTGACACCAATCAGGTGCGTTGGGCCGGAGGGTCGGAGCGAGGGCCGGCCGCGTGCCAAGGATTGGGTGTGTTACTGGCGTTTGGTTCGTTCAGCCGGACTAGGCCTCCTGTGCTGTGGCGAACACAGCAGGCGGGGCCCACGGGGTCGGCGGCATGCCTGGAGGGCGGAGGGCCAGCGGGTTGGGCGCCCTATTTACACGCCTGCCCGGATGGCAGGCTGTGTTGCTTGCTCCGCCCGTTCATGGGGGCGCTCCATAGCAGGACAGCAGCCTGCCAACCCCATCCATCCTTCAGCATGCTCTCAACAAGCAGTTGTGTTGTTGATTGCCGCACCGCCCGGCCAGCCGCGGATGCCAACACTGCTCACTGTCCCTGCTTGCCCCCACCTCCGCCCCCGCCGCCGTGCCGCATGTGCCCTGCCTGCTCGGCGAATTTTCAATATGGATCACGTGTACGGCATCTATCATCGCACAGTGCTCGTCCATCTCCGACAACGACTACACACTCATCCGCAAGCCGCCGCCGGTGACCGTGGTCAGCCAGCTGCAGCGGCTGCTGGTCATGCGCATGGCTTCGTGAGTATTGCTTGGATAAGAACGCACAACACATACTTACATATGAATGGAAGTACCAAATCTATGTATGTATAGTGTACGAATGCATGCCAGGCAGCTTGAACCAGCAGGCATATATGAAGGCATTCACGTTGACTCGGTTCCTGCTTCCTGCTTTTCCGTTTTTCCTTGCTCGATTTCGGTTTCTTTTCCCTTTTGTAATCTCTCTCTTTCTCTCACTTTGGCCGGCCAACTTAACATTGCCAGGCCCAAACTTCTCTGATGTTTAACGCCTATGTCACGGATCCCTAGGGCTAGTGTGCACACGAGTAGCCTCGTGTGTACACGAGGACCAGCTTTACACTAATGTATCACACGAGCCTGTGTGTGGCGACACCTCGTGTGGACATGTAGTAGTGTGGCGACACGTAGTGCGGACACCCGAAAGGTAGAATGCAGTCACACGAGCATGTGGCACATGCATGAGGCCAACACTAGTTGTCGCACGAGGCCCAAGGATCCGTGACGTACACGTACAACTACTGAAGCGGGTGGCTGTGCTAGAGCGTGGCGTGGAGCGAGGCCCAGGGCCCCCGCTTGAAACGGCCGTCAAGTAGCGCCCTGTGCGCAGCTGCGCACGGCCACGGGGGCCAGCAGCGTGAACGAAATTACGCACACACTTGGAGATCTCTGGATAAGTTATCGGTGAAGTCCTGGGGATCAGACAAGGCATGGCTCCGTCGCTCTGCTGCTAAGCCTGACAGCCCATAGCTGCAACCGGTGGGAGTGTCTGTGAGGCGGCAGGAGCATTTATTTGCCAAGCGGTTGGGGACGTCATTGGACAGGACCTGGCATGTGCCCCGTTGATTTTTTGGCATCCTCGCAATGCATTCTTTGTGTGTGGTTGATAACGTGGGCGTGCTCCCCTGCCCTGCACGAGTCGCACCCTGCAGGTGCAATGCGGCCGTGCCTCAGACCGAGGTCACGATTCAAACTTTGTACTTAGGACCCAACCAGGATGCGCAGGTGAACCATTTGATAGTATGTGATACCTACAAAATCGTGTGGAATAGTTCTGTACCTGTTACACTTCGTTGATAGGATAGCTTGCATCAGCACCGTACATGCTTCCTGCAGGCGGCAGTAGCTGCAGATGCCTCCCATTGTGATGGATTCTTACGGGCGGGGGCACCTAGGAATGCATGTTGACGACCTTTCCCTCAATCTGTCATGCGTACTCAATGCGGCAAGCTACCAGGCTTCATCTTGCGTCATCCAACCCATGCAAACAATTTTTTACTATGCCCCCACCTGATCCAACAATTGCAGGGAAACAGCTCATTTGGCAAGCTGGTTGAGAGCTGCAGGTGTGCGTGTGTTCAGAACTAGGAACACATAGTAACACGCTCGCTCCGCGCATACGTGTGTGTGCACTGCGCCGTGCGGCCCAGCCACATGGCCTGAGTTGTGAAACACAGTTCATCATGAGTTTATCATTCGATCGTCGATCACAAAACATGTCAGGTACCAGTTTGGCACATTTGACTGCTTAAGCAGACGCTGAACATGCAGGAGTGTGGCTGTGCCTGCTGTCTTTCAACTACGCTAATAACTTGTCAGGATGTTGACCCACCTGACTGCTTGCTGCTTTCCTGGATGACGCACCGCTTGCATTGTGCTGCAGCTATGGTGCTGTCCGGATTGACCCGGCAGCCTTCCGCGTTGTTACCGTGCGGCCCACCAACTGCTGGTGAGTCAAATTATTGCCTTACATGCTTAACATGCCATACATGGTCAACATGGTGGGATCGATGCCGTCACACACACACCAGGGCGTCGCGTGTCGGGTATATGTTGATTATTATTAGCACACACACCGCTCGCCTTTCGCCCACCCCCCGGTGTGTTGTCATAACTCTGATGCCATGGTCGTGAATGTACGACAGGACGTCCTGCAATACCGACGTCATGTACAACGTGGCGGCTGCTGATGCGGCTGCTCAGATTGGAACGGCCGTGTACAACAGCTACACCCAGTAAGTACGGCTGTCATGACAGATAGTGGCCGACGGAGCACATAAATATGCCATCTAGGTAGAGAGGAACCAGCTCATTGCTACGTTCCAACAACAACAATTGCAAAAACTAGCAAACTAACATGGCATTGGTTTTATCACTTTGATGTTGAGGTCTGCGTGCTTGCAGCACTCAAATTACAAATCTATGCATGCCTTGAGTAACTTACTTATCGAATCAAATTACGCCAGCGGCATATCATCACATATCACTCAAATAAACCAGTTGTATGCAACTACGTACTAAACGTACATTGCATGACAGTGAGGCCGCACCCTCCTGCACGCAGCACGCATCTAATTGTGGAGGACATGAACTGCTACTGGAGTGGCTTGGCTGCTGTCGGCGGAACCTGGAGCATCTACCAGGTACTGTAGATATGCATAGCGCAGCGCACATATATAATGCGTGTGAGCGCTGTGGCAGCTGCGGGAGCATCGACTTGCCATGGGATGCGTAAATACGTACAGACATATGTGTACACAAGTACACATATATGCATATGATCTCGCAAGCAAAGGCAACTAACCAACGGTACCGCAGAAAAGAAAAGGCGGCAATATTTGAATGGCGTGCCTTCCTTGCTCCTTCCCTTGCTTGCCGCCGGCATCCATTCCGCAGGCACGCGACCTGTTGGGCTCAGCCATGCCAGGTGCAGGCCGTGGCATCTGGCTGACGCTGCATGAGGTGAGCCAGCCAAGGTATATGTGATTCAGTAACACGGCACGTACCGTAAGTCATATGAAAAGGATCATTGATTGGGGACACAGCGGATCTCATCAACGCGCGCCGTGGTCCTCCAGGTGGACCGCACTGCTACTCGCTGGAGGCCGGGCTAGGACTCAAAAATATATAAGAACGACAAACATCAAACACGTATTATTAAGTATAATGAACATACTGGGCGGATGATTGGATGCCGGCGAGGCTATCGAGGCCGTGGGTGCGTGCTGGCACATACACACGGGCCGGGATGTCAAACCTGCTTATGGCGGCGTTTGGGCTTCGCGCACTGGTGCACCGCTCTTGGCCGCATTCCTACCTGCCTGTCGCACGGTAAATATCCCCCAGGGCGTCATGTGTCGGATATATGTTGATTATTACGAACACACACGACCAGCAGCGCGTCACCAACCCGGAGCACGCCGCGTACGGGGTGGTACTCTATTTCGGCCCTATAACGTTGAACACACCATCTGGGTGTGCGGGTGTGCACTGGGGCGCGTGCGTAGGGAAGCGGGGAGGCGGGGAGGCGGGAAGGCGGGGAGGCGGGGAGGCAAGGAGGCAAGGAGGCAAGGAGGCAAGGAGGCAGGTGCACTGAGGGCCTGGGTGCGTTGGTTGGGCCAGAAGCCAGCAGACGCCAACCGCCAACCGCTCCAACCACCCTAACCGCAGGCGCTGCATAACTACGGCCTGTGGCACGCGTGGAACGGCACTGTCGAGTATGCCGACACGTCATCCGTCATGGGCAGCGGCACGGGCTGCCCCGCCGGACCTGAGCTGGTGAGCGATGCACGCGAGCCAGCCGCACATGTTGCTGAATGAATGCCCATGTGTCCACAATCACAATATTACAAGACTGCATGTCTGTGATGCGATTATCGTATCACGTGTAATACATTTCATATGTATGTGTGCGTGTGTTTGGGGGACGGGATTGCACGTACACACGGCTTGCCTAATCGCGCCTGTGGCAGCCAAGTACAGAAGGGCAGCTCCCCGTTCAAATGGAAAACCCAGAACAACACGGCTGGGTAGCCAAAAATAGGGCGTGACCCGCGATAGGCAGGCTACATGTTGTCTAAGCCCAAACATGTGCAGTGTGTGGGCCTGCTGGCTCACATACCTCCAACCATAATCTTGCCCGCCCTGTTGTGCGTCCCGTCGCAGGCTATGCTGGGCTGGGCCACAGCCGCCATCAATGGAGCCGCGATCAGCGGTGCCGCGCTCAATGGCACCTCCATCCCAGCCGCCGCAGCTACCGCCAGCTTCCTGCTCCCTGCCACCTACCTGGCCGGAACCGGGGCGTTCATACGGATCCTGCCCACCTGGCTGCCCGGTTACTCCTCAACCTGCGGCACTTGTCGTAACCTGTACCTTAGTGTACGGATGGCGCGTGGCGGTGACTCAGCGCTTGCCCTGCCACACCAGAACAAGGTGGGGGCGCCAAAATTGCACATCTATCTAAGCACGCTGTACGGATATATATGGCCGCGTCTGTTCAGTGTACGACATGGCATGGCCAGCAGTTGCTATGGTGTGCAGGGGATAGGGATAGGCGCCACAAAGGCCCTTGGGCATGGCCCCATTAAACTTTGGACTAATCTGCTGGCCGATGGCATGCCAGTCGCACTTGCTCTGGCCCTTGCAACACTGCATCCCACACGTGACTTGCCGTACGCGCCCGCAGCTTATCGTACATGATCTTATCACGGTGTACGACACGCCCGGCGCCTTCAACAACTGGTACGACCCCCAGACAAGTTGGACCGCTGGCATCGCGCCAAGCAGCCGCACGGTACTGACTGCATACCGGGTGAGACAAGAATATTCACGTACCATACAATATACGCATACGGCGAGGCTCATGTGACAAACTCATGTGATAAGTTGCATAATTTGATATGTGCCCACCAGCATTTTGCCCAGACATCCGCTGGCTGATAGCGCAGCCAAGCAAACAGCCAAACCCATGACACAGCCGTACCGGGTACGGCAGCAGCAGGCCTCGCTGACATGCTGTGCAGTACGCACCCAAGTCGGTTATGTTCCAGCCCATGCTGATGTGCGTCCTGCTGATGGTGTTGTGAGGCTGTCGCCCAAGCCCCGGTGGCTGGCCTCGTTGTAGCTCGTGGCGTACAGTGCCTGTGTGCAGGGCTTGCGCTGTGCCCATGTCGTGCTTTATGCTGTACATGTATGCCACACAGTGTGCGCTTTTATTTGGAACCCCAACCCCGCTTCTCCCTCTGCGCTGCACAACGCCGCTTCAAGGCTAGGCATTATGTTGGGAATGCCATAACCCCTGACATGGCGGCCCAATGACGCCCCCTGGCCCCCTGGCCCCCTGGCCCCCTGGCCCCCTGGGACCCTGGCTGCACCGCGTCGTCGTAATCCTTCCTGTCCCTGCCCTTTCCCCTCCCAGCTGGTCATCTACACGGGCGCTTTCTCAGGACAGGACGCCGCCATCCTGCCCGTACATTTCTGTCGTTACGACACAACCGACAACTGCCCGGCCCTGGCGGCGGTGGTCGTACCGCTGCCGCCGCAGCCGCCGAGGCCGCCCAGCCCCCCTCCCAGCCCGCCGCCGCCACCCCGGCCGCCGCCCAACCCGCCGCCGCCGCCCAGCCCGCCGCCGCGGCCGCCCCCGCCGCCCAGACTGCCGCCAGCCCCGCCGCCGCTGCCTCGCCCGCCTAACCCGCCGCCGCGGCCGCCACTGCCCCGCCCGCCGCCGCGCCCGCCGCCGCGGCCACCGCGGCCACCGTCGCCCAGGCCCTCGCCGGTGGGTGGGGCTGCAAGTTAACGTTAGGATTTGCTAGTATGCTCGCATCATTACGACCATCTTTGGGTTGCTCGCTCAGTATTGTGTAGCTGCGTACCGCCCTTGTCTCTCCCCTGGGCTGGTGTCGGTGATGTTGGCAGCCCTTGGGGTGTGGCCACACACAAGCTGCAAGCGATACGAAGGTCCGGTGCGGACGTGGAGCTAGCGCTGCCACTCCCTTTCTAATTGTTAGTTGATCTCCCCGCTGGGTTTCCCGTCCCCCCTTCCTGACTTTACTCCGCAGGTTGTTGGCCGTGAGAGGAATCCGCCCCCCCACCCTGCCGCCAACCCCGGTAAGCTGGGGGGCTGCCCGCTTGCTGTACGCGACCCTCGCAACGCTCGCTGGCCGCCCGGCCGCCAGCCCCCGTCGCGCCATATGCGAGCTCACACCGAATATCTATCCATCTATATGGTTGTGAACACAGTCGAGTCATGTCGCGAGTGCGGCCTTCTTCTTCTTCGGCCCCACTGCCACATGCCAGCCAGCCAGCCCGCCGCGAGCGAGCACGGGCCGGCGGCGAGTGCGGCACCTCCTCACGCCTCTGCCCTCGCATGCGTCGATGGACCTATGACCCAGCCAGCTGGGTACAATGTGTTAGTCATGTCAATGTAGTTACGAGACTCTGTCGACCAAGTTACGAGACCAGCCTCTGTCGACCAAGTTACGAGATCAGCCAGCAGCCTTACACGGCGGCCCGGCCCCCCGGCGCCTGCGCCCTCATGCCACCCGGTCCGCTCAGCAATTTCAGTAGTGCACCAACGCACCCGCACGCCAGGTCCTTGTCGATGGCCCAGGCCCGTCTGCGCTGCACGCTCACACACCCGCCCCCCAACCCGCCCGCCCGCCCATCGCAGCGCCGCGCCGCCGCCCCCCGCCGCGCCGCTGGGTACGGTGGGATTGATGGAGGAGGAGGAGGAGGAGGAGGACGGGCACACGGCGCGCTGCGGCTCGGCTGCTGCCGGGCGGAGAAGGGGCACAAGCCGGGCTGCCGCTCGGCTGCTGTCGGGGGGAGAGACCGGCGCCGCGCCGCCAGCTGAGGTGCCGTGGGGCGAGTGCGGCGCGGGTCGCAGCAACGTACATATAATGGCAGCGCTACCTTGCCATGGCTGCGACCCGATGTGAGGAGGAGCGCTCCGAGAGAGGCCAGTGACCGGCAGCCCCTGGCATCGCGCCGTGCGCGCGTGAGGGGCGTGTGAGTATGTTCATGGTTACGTACAGCCGAAAGCTGCGGGGAGATGCAGTCGGCGTGACGCAGCGCTCGGTGTATGCTGGGTAGTAGAAGGTTCTATATGTACAGGTCTGGCCATGTCTGGCTGCGCTGTCATCGCCGTTGTTGTGGCGTGAGGTAGATATGATATTACATGTCTGTTATGCCAACACACTGAAGTAAGTTTGCGACGTACGTATGCCATGGGGCTTGCGCAGCGCTGGGGCTGATATGCGCCCGCTCGCCGTGACTGATGCGCTTTGTTGCTCGATGCATACGTCATGCCTGCATGGCGGCATGCGATGCCAAGCCCGTATCGCGCACTCCCACCCGTCACGTGTGACATGGGCTTTGCTCGATTGGCTCTGGGGCTCTTTTAAACGTGTCTGCGCGAAAGGCAGCACACACGGTGTCCCGCCGCCATCCCACCTACCCATACCATCATACATGCAGATAGCCACAGAAAAGCACCGCAGGACGGGCCTTGCACGGCGCCTGGGTTTGGTGCGACGAGATGGCATGAGCGCTGGTGCTCCCCTGGTGAGCAGCGCTTGGTCCAGCATCCATTGCCTTGGTCCAGAATCCATCGCCTGGGAACGCAGGACATGACGAGCACGCGGCCGTGGCGTGGAAGCGCAAGCAAGGGTGATGCTAGCTTGGCTTGCTGACGGGGCTCGTATCTTGCCGCCCGCTGCGAAGTCACCCGGGATGGGTGACTTCTCCTCGCCTTGCGGCCGGGAAGTCACCCAAGATCGCGCCAAGAGACGGTTGCGCCTAGCAAAACTCGGCATTCCGGCTGACTTTGCTAGCCTTCGGCAGCCTGAGGTCACCTAGACCGGGTGAACTCAGTCCCCAAAGCCCAACATATTGGGTGATGAGTTGGGTGACCTCGTTAACTCAGATACGAGCCCTGATTGCTGGTCGGCACGCTGGTCAGGTCGGTAGGGGCCAGGGACAGGGTCTGTCTAGGCACGACAGGGCTGGGACAGGGGCAGGGAGTGGGTCAGGGATAGGGACAGGGCTGGGCCGCGTTCAGGGCCAGGGCCAGGGCCAGGGCGGGCCCCGCCAGGATCAGGCCCGGGCCAGGGCCATGGGCCATGGCTGGGCCAGGGACAGAAGCGGGACGGGGACAGGGTAAGCAACGCTTCATCCGAGGCTGAGATCCAGGGCCTAGGCCTTGTGTTCTCCGGGGTTGAGACATGCCCACTTCGTAAGGGTAAGGCAATGAGCGTGTTTCGACCTCGCGTGATTGGGGGCTGCGCGCGGGCGGCTGAAAATGCTGCTGTGCTAATGAGGCTGTGGGCGGGGTAATCTAAACGGCGCCGGCAAATTGAGCAGCCTGTGCCGTGCGCGGGCGATGAACTGCGGTTGGGGAGCAAGGAGCTGGTAGGCAGCGACCCGCGAAACCCAGGGCACGTCGTACCGTCACGGTCAGGGGAGTTCCCCTGGTCACGGTTGGCCTCATAGGGTCCCAAACACCACCATCCGTAACACGCACGCTGTGCACCGCATCTTGCGATGGCGCGCCACACGCCAGCAGCCCTGCTCGTCGCGCTCATCGTGGTGACAGGTAAGCTTGAGTGGACGACTCGTTAACCTTTAAGCCAAGCAACGTGCTAGCGTGAAACGTATGTGTTGGTTGTAGGCGCTGCCCTCGCCAGCGGACAAGGAGACGCGGCGGGAGGTCAAATTGGCGCCGAGTTCGCGCCACCACCGCCCCCACCACCTCCGCCACCACCACCGGCACCACGCAAGAAGCAGCTGATGGGTAAGCGCGTCTGTTTGTGCACATGATGTGCTTTCTCCGTCTTGCTTACGCCATAATTGTACGCAGGCCGGCTTATCGTTATTGACAACCATCAGGACGCGCCACAGTATGTCGTGTTTGACGAAAGCGACAATGAGGCGCGGGTTAAGGTGCGGTTTCGGCGGTGGAATGCATTTCGCTTCCAGTAGCTGTATCGTAATCAAGTGTCGTGTTATCAGCAGCTTGTATTGCTTGCCGTTGCGGACCGGTCGGACAGCCAGCCGGCCATGCGCATGAAGCATCGACTTCAACAAGACGTTCGAGCTCAGGCATACCAGACCACCATACCAATTCGAGTGACACTGGTAATGGCGCCATGCATCGTCGTCGATGCTGCCTTGAGAGCACGAATCCAGCCTCAGTCCTGTACCAGACACTCCCCTGCTCATGGCCCGAACCGCCCGCCTTCCCCCGCGCCGCCCTGCAGCCGCTCGGCCGAGGCCGAAGGCCGCCCAGGAAGGACAAGTTTGGTCGCGACTTTGATGTCGGGGACTTCATCACACTGGTGAGCCAAGCGGGGGCGGGCATGAGAGCCCCTAGGGCCCCCAACTAACGAACCCTGAGCGAGGGCCACGCACCTGAGGGTCCTCAACACTATTGCCGTTAGTCGTCATCATTGGGCCAGGTCAGAATCATGCCAGCATTTACCACAGCGCCCGGCGCCATTTAGACGCCAGGGCGCATACCGTTGGCACTTGAACGTGGTTGGCGTGCATGTAGACAGCACATAGAGTTGTGGGCCCTGGCCGGACCGGACCGGGCACTGTCGACAGTCCTAGGTTGCTGGGTCCAAGCCGTCCACAGCACGGCTCCAGCCAGCCAGCTTTCAAGGTGCAGGCAGGCCTACAAGGAGGTAGGCCTCCTGCGCAATCATGAGACAGCACCCGTGATGGCATATATCACGCAGCGGCAGCCTGTGGGCCGGCACGGACCGTGTTCGATCAACCGCTGTACGTGCGTGTGGATGGGATGCACGCCTGAACAGACATTCCTCATCGCCCGTGCCGCTCGCCTTTGTGCATGGTTCCTCAGGAGTGCACGGTCGACCCTGACACCAATCAGGTGCGTTGGGCCGGAGGGTCGAAGGGCCGGCCGGGCCGGAGGGCTGGAAGGCTGGATGGAGGGCTGGAGGCAGGGCTGGAGGGCGTGTGCCACGGATGGGTTTTGTGGCCGGCATGGTGCATGGGTGCAGCCGAACTAGGCCTGATGTCGCGCCGTCGCATCAGGTGGCAGCAGAAGCCAAGCGCAGGCCTGCCATAGTATGATATGAATTGCCAAAGGACCTTTGTAGGTTGTTAGTGCGGCGGGATGTGGCCGCAGCGCGAATACGCAGAACCCCGGATGGCAGGCTATGTTGCTTGCACCGCCCCGTCAAGGGGTTCGCTTCATAGCAGACAAGGTTGGCAATTCCACCGTGCACTCCCGACATCATGCTGTTGACAAGCGAAGCATTTGTGTTGTTGCTTGGTACACGTGTGCATGCAGCCCGCCCAGCGGTGGATGCCCCCGCTGCCACGCTCACGTACCCCCTGCCTGCCCCCACCTCCGGCCCCACCCTCCGTGGCGCATGTCCGTCCCTTGCTGTCTGCCTGCTCGGCAATTCATGTATGGATCGCACAGTGCTCGACCATCTCCGACAACGACTACACGCTCATCCGCAAGCCGCCGCCGGTGACCGTGGTCAGCCAGATGCAGCGCGTGCTGGTCATGCGCATGGCCTCGTGAGTTGTATGACATGATGAATGCGTACATACCTATTTATAGGCACGCACCTTGTTTTAAGGACATAAGAGAAGACGTTTAAATCAAAAATATGGGAACGCGTCACTCGCTTTACTTGCTTTAGGGAGGCAGGGCGGTCAAGAAGGCCAAAGCCCCCCACACACCCTGCACCCAGCAGATTGAATGCACTAAGTACACATTCTATGTGAGATGAGTATATCCAAAATTGCAAGCACCTAGCTTTCTTGATTGCTTGGATCCCCCCCTCGGCTGTCAAGCCTGGCCACCCATCCATAGGCTGGGCAAGTGAGGGGCAGGCCCCAATGGGAACAGCTGTTGTTGGCATGATGCCTCCTCCCTTTGACACAACGTTTTTCTGCAGAAAAACGTTGTGTCAAACGAAGGGAGGAGGCATCATGCCATGATGGCCTCAACAGTAGTGGGCAAGCGTGAGGCAGGGAATGACTTGGCATGTGCCCCTGTCCTGCATACATACGTCATGAATGCGTGCCACCAGCCATGTAATCCCCCTGCACGCGTCCCACCCCGCGCCGCAGCTGCGGTGCGGCCGTGCCTCAGACCGAGGACGCGATCCGGAAACTGTACCTGGGACCCAACCAGGACGCGCAGGTGGGTAGGGTGGCAGGTTGTGCGATGTACAGGATCTTGATAAGAATATGATGCTGTACTCAATGCGGCACGCTTCCAGGCTTCACCATGCTTTATCCGAGCCATGCAAACAATTTCTGTCATGGCCCCACCTGATCCTTTTAACAATTGCAGGGCAACAGCTCATTTGGCAAGCTGGTTGAGAGCTGCAGGTGCGCTCGCAACTGCGCAGACTTGCGTTGATTGTGATCTAATAATTGTGATATTGTGATGAAGCAATCACCTTGCTTGACATGCATACGGTCAAAGCAAGGACTAGGCTGCAGGTGCACTCACCTTGCGGCATCACCCCCACTACGATTGTAGTGGACACACGCACGTATCAACGGCTCCCACCCTGCAGCTTATTACATGCGTGTTTGAGTCTACATGCTCCTCTCCTCAAGCGTCCTAGCGCTAGCGTGCAAGACGGGTTTCAGCGTGCTTGCCGTGCAACCCAGCCCAATGGTCAGCGCACGCAGGACGCCTGCCTGCCTGCCCGCTCTCCGTATCGATGCCCATTTAATTTGCTCTGCAGCTATGGCGCGCTGCGGATCGACCCGGCGGCCTTCCGCGTTGTTACTGTGCGGCCCACCAACTGCTGGTGAGTCACATTGCCATACATACATTGTTCACATAGTGGGATCGATGCCGCCATACATTCAGACTGCTCACATTTTGTGCGCCCGCCGATGAATGGTCGTAACTCTGTTACCCTTGTCGTACATGGTTGACAGGTCAGCCTGCAATACTGACGTCATGTACAACGTGGCGGCTGCTGATGCAGCTGCTCAGATTGGAACGGCCGTGTACAACACTTACACCCAGTGAGTATCATTACGAGCACGCTTAGTGGCTGGTTGTGCACACATACATGATATCTAGTAAGGGACCAATGAGCTTGCCAGGTTTCAACAGCACCATCAGCCAGAGCCTAGCATTCTGATGCAGAATAGTGCCGCGATAAAGCTTGCCACAAGTAAACACCCAAAGGCGGCCTTGGCAAATAGGGTGTAAACCAACTCAGGCCCTGTCAAACGGGGCTAGGCCTAGGAAACAGCGATCAGCGCTAGGTAATAAAGAGCGGCACATGCAAGGAGCCTCAAGGCAAGCAAGGTGGCTGTCATCCTGGCCCGTTTGACCAGGCGAAGGCAGCCAGGGTCAGGAGGCAGCGTACGTCAGGAGGTACCCACATCTGCTTGACCATGGGTTTGCTGGGCCTGGGTAACACTTTATCAAAGCATTGGCGACGCTTTACACATCGAGTGTTTGGCAATTGCATGGGTCTGCCGCTTCTTGAGCGGTTGCCAGCCCAGGCCCAGCAGCTCCGCCCTGGCCACGCAAAGAATGGGGCTCATAAGAACCCTACTCCATCGTCTCATAGTTTGGGGCACAGCCCTGGGCAGCAGCTACGCAATAGGGGAAACAAACGGTGCAAACATCTTTGCAAAGAACTGTTGCGGGCGACGGAAAGGGCTGCTTCAAACACAACTGACCTTGGCGTTAGATGTGCACAACGACGTACACCATGGTGTCACCAGGGCCAGCGCGCCCTCCTGCCCACGCGCCCTCCTGCCCACCGCATCATCACATTTTACTCAAATAAACCAATTGTATATATGCAACTACGTACTAAACGTACATTGCATGACAGTGAGGCCGCACCCTCCTGCCCACCGCAGCACGCATCTGATTGTGGAGGACATGAATTGCTACTGGAGTGGCGTGGGTGCTGTCGGCGGAACCTACACCATCTATCAGGTACAAAGTAATTATGAAGATACAACGTAATAGAGCACTCGTCCTTACACTGCTGTGCCCTTGGTGTACGCCAGTTAACTTCGATTCTCAATTTTCCGCCTCCCCCTGCAGGCCCGTAATCTGCTTGGGACCGCCGGTGGTGGCATCTGGCTGACGCTGCACGAGGTGAGCCAGCAAAGGTGTATGTGATTCAGTAACACGGCACGTATCAGTAACCATTAACACGGCACGTACCGTAAGTAATAAGACATAGGAGAAATGGGGACATAGCAGATCTTATTGATGCCGTGGTACTCCAGTTGGACCTCACTGCTACTGCTTGAGCGAGGCCAGTCAGCCAGGCTAGGGCTCCATGATGCATCTGAATGACACTGACCTTCCGGATTACATAAAGATATCAAGCAACGGGCGGGCGGTTGCTATGTTGGGGGTGGCGCTGGGGTGTGTGCGTGTGTTGGGGAGGTGAGGATAGAAGCCAAGGCGACAGGCAGGCAGGTGAACCCCGGGGTGAGGGCATGGGAAGCCTAAGTGGATTGGTTGAGCCCGCAAGCTGGCAGATGCCAATCGCATGTCTCAATCACTGCGACCGCAGGCGCTGCATAACTACAAGCTGTGGCACGCGTGGACTGGAGGCGTGGAGTACGCCGACACGTCGTCAGTCATGGGCAGCGGCACCAGCTGCCCCAACGGACCTGAGCTGGTGAGCCCAAGGCAGCCACGGCTTTATGCTCCCTATATTCATGCCTATGTTATCCTAATATAGAGCTCAAGCAATGCCGTTACCACGCATGTGGTTGTATAAACTGCATGTGTTCTGTAAAATTTTGTTTGTGTGGGCCGCCGTTGTGGGCGGGCCGGGTTCGGCCCAACTAATAACATGATGTGCGGACATACCTGCTTACATGCATACATGTGCAATGTGTGAGCCTGCTGGCTCGCTCATGTACTTACCTATATTCATACATCTTGCCCGCCCTCTTTGTCCCGTCGCAGGCCATGCTGGGCTGGGCCACACCGGCCATCAACGGAGCTGCGATCAGCGGTGCCGCGCTCAATGGCACCTCCATCCCAGTCGCCGCAGCTACCGCCAGCTTCCTGCTTCCCGCCACCTACCTGGCCGGATCCGGGGCGTTCGTACGAATCCTGCCCACCTGGCTGCCCGGTTACTCCTCAACCTGCAGCACGTGTCGTAACCTGTACTTGAGTGTACGGATGCCACGTGGCAGTGATGCATTCCTTGATGCGACACACCTGAACAAGGTGAGGGCGCCTAGTTGTACACCCTAGCCTGTTGTATGTACGGATATGGCTGCGTCTGTACGATGTACGGCATGGCAAGGCCCACGCGGACAGCGGCAGCACGTGTGTGCAAGCAAGGGTGAGGGGCACTAAGGGGACTCTTGAACCAACCCTACCTCCACACAACTCCATGCTGATTGCTCATCCGTACTGTCCACGTCGTACACGCCCGCAGCTTGTCGTACATGAGGTCATCACCGCGGCCGACACGCCCCCCACCTGGAACACCGTCTTCAACGACCCCCGAGTGAGCTGGCTCAACAGCATCGCGCCAAGCAGCCGCACTGTGCTGACTGCATACCGGGTGAGGCTGCACCGTACTACAACATGCCACACATATTATTTTATTATTGTCATTCATTTCTCATACATTATTCCATACAATACGGCTCGGACACCCCGGCTGGCTAACCCTTAAACCGCAAGCGTTGTGAAATTTCGCCTTGTGTACTATGCATATGCGACACAAATCACATCCACTACTGCACGGCTTGCTTGCTGCATCATATGAGAATAGCATGTTTCCTGTATCCCCTGAATCGCCTTTGTTCCCTTTACTGTGCGGGGCCGCGGGTCACGTGCCTTGTCCGTACCTGCATGTAGATGTGCGTCTTTCTGCGGGTGCCGTGTGGCATTGGGTCGCTGCCCCTCGACCCCATCCAGTCCCGGTTGGCCTGCTTACTCACGACCGTACCGTGTGGGGGGCCCTAGGCTCGCTCGCGCCTGTGTTGTGTTGTATGCGAGTCGCAACGTGGCGTGCGCCGTACGAACCCCAACCCCACTCCTCCCTCTGCTCTGCACGCCGCCGCTTCCACGCTAGGCACTTAGGTGTTGGGGTTGCGTGCTGTAACCCCCGACACGGCCCAATGACGCCCCCTGCCCCGCTGACTGCACCTTGTCCTGCCCCCTCCCTCCCTTCCCCGTCCTCTGCCACTCCAGCTGGTTATCTACACGGGCGCCTTCTCAGGACAGGACGCCGCCATCCTGCCCGTACACTTCTGTCGTTACGACACAAACGACAACTGCCCGGCCCTGGCGGCGGTGGTCGTACCGCTGCCGCCGCAGCCGCCGAGGCCGCCCAGCCCGCCGCCCAGCCCGCCGCCGCCACCCCGGCCGCCGCCCAACCCGCCGCCGCCACCAAGCCCGCCGCCGCGGCCGCCGCCGCCGCCAAGCCCGCCGCCAAGCTCGCCACCACCCCGCCCGCCGCCGCGGCCGCCACCTCGCCCACCGCCACCGCCGCGCCCACCGCCGCGGCCACCACTTCCTCCAAGGCCGTCACCGGTGGTGGGTGGGGTTGCAAGTTGCCTAGAAGACTGATGATATGCAACAATGCGCAAGTTGCATGGAGTCATTCGTGCTTGTTGCTAGCTTGCTGTTGCATGGGCGCATGCCGCTGTTGCCTTGGCCCCTGGGAATGGCCTGTTGCTGGCAACAGCTGGGTTGTGATAGCTGGGAAGCGATGGGTGGTCTTTCCCCCTGCCTTTACTTCCCCCGCAGATCATCGGCCGTGAGAGGAACCCGCCTGCCCACACTGTCGCCACCCCCGGTGAGATGGGGGCCTGCTTGCGAGAACTCGATAGTCTGCGTGAGCCTGTGCTTGCGTGCTACTAGTGTATGAAGTCGCGACATAATGGACGTCATAGTCGTCCAAGAGGTGAACAATCGTAGCACTTGTACCATACTGCCAAAAGTGCTTGTAATTGGGTTTCAGGACAACCTCCCGTTGAATCAGGGGCCAACCTCCCGTTATGCGAAGCATTCGTGATAGCCAGCCAGCCAGCCCGGCTTTGAAACGGCGGTGGCGCCTCCCTTTCGCTGGTGACCAGGGCTAACCTCCTGCACACCCGCAACTTCGATCCCTCTACCCGTCCGCCCGCACGTTTTGGCGCGCGTGTCGCCGCGCCCCCGCCCTGTCTCGCGCCCACCCGTGGTCTGGGGCAACAAGTCCACACACGCGGCCGGCCCTGTCCATCCCCGAGCCGCCTCATACACGCGCCAACCTGACCGCCCCCCAACCCGCCCGCCCGCCTCCCCACCGCAGCGCCGCGCCGCCGCCCGCCGCCGCGCCGCTGGGTGCGGTGGGGCTAG
>BDDC01000476.1:0-10324 GCA_001662425.1 Chlamydomonas sphaeroides
CCTCATGGTTCGGCACAGCATGGCCCGTCACCACCCCACGCCACCAGTCCAGCCCCCCACTTGTGCCCACCCGCCCACCCACCCACCCGGCACTGCCGCCATGGCCTCCATCTGCCGCAGCACCAGGTGAGCGCCGCGCTCGGTGCCCGCCAGCGCCGCCATGAGCTGCAGGAACGGCACACGGACCTGCGGGCGGCGGCCGAGCAGCACGCGGTGCGTCACGGCCGTGTGGACACGGCGCAGCGCTGCCCACCTGGCAGGGCTCATCCCCAGCTGCAGCTGTTGGCGCTGCAGCCATGTGTGCCCGCACACAATTTTACTTGTATGCGGACACAGAGCCCGGCGGCGCCGCACCTCGGGCGAGCTGCGCATGATGGGGTGGTTGATGGCGCGGTCCAGCAGCTCCTTGACGGGCCGCTGGCCCGCCTCCTGGTCGGCCAGGTTGGAGAGGTAGAGGTCGGGGAACGCCTCGAAGCAGTCGGCCAGCAGCCCCAGCAGCGAGCCCAGGTGGTCGGACTTGGACTCGGGCGCCTGAGGGGTGCGGGGGTGCGGGCAGGGAGGCGCGGTGTGCGGGGCCAGCGAAGGACAGGGCGCCGGTTGCCTGGCGCCACCGATGGCGCCACCGGCCCCACCGACGGCAGCGGCGGCGGAGCGGCGCCCCCGGCCCCTCCCGTCCTGCGGGCCTGCCTCGCTGCCTCGCCGCGGCGCACCTCGGGCGCGAAGGGCACGAAGGCCAGCACGGCGTGGCCGGCGTGGCCGGTGGGCCGTATGGCGGCCTCGGAGCGCAGCAGCAGCTGCGAGAAGAGGCTGCGGGGCGGGAGGAAGGGCGGGTTGGGCCGGCGGGAAGTAACGGGCAGAGGTTGCAAGAGCAGTGACAAACGCCCCAGTGCAGACAACAATACCCTGCACGGTGGCGGGGAGGCAGCGGCGTGAGGCGCGCGTCTCGCACCCAGCCGCGGGGCCCATGCGGGGACACGCGCCAAGGCAGCGGAGCAAGCGGGCCGCCAGCACTGCGCGCCGTCACCCCTGCTTGTCCACCCCCACAGGGTATTCTTCATCGGTCCCACCTGCCGCTAGTGCGCTCCGCGTCCGTGCGCAACAGCCCCGCCACCACATGGTGCACGGTGGCGGCCACGGTGGCGGCGTGGGACTGGTCGTCCAGCTTAAAGTGCGGGTGCGCAAACACCTGCGGCAGCAGCAGCAGCAGCAGCAGCAGCCGGGGGTTGCAGGCGCCGAGGCGGCACAGAGCGTGTCGGGGTGTGCGTCAAGGGGCGGAGAAGGAGGCCGGGAAAGCTACAGGTCCACTGGCTGGTCTTGCTGCGGCTAGGGGCACCGGGAGCCTCAGGCGTCCCGGGGCGCCTGCCGGGCCTCGGGCCGTGCAAGGCGCCCGAGCCGTCGGACCGTCCACCGTGGCGCGCAGCAAGCAGCGCACCTGCCGCAGGAACGCAAGCGGCCCCGCCTTGAGCGCCTCCCGCACCACCGCGATGCCGTCCTGTGGGGCGGCCTGGCTGCCGATGGCCAGCAGCCCCCAGCACAGCCGCAGCACGGAGCTGTAGCCGGCGTGCGTCACTGCGGCGAGGCGGCAGGTAAGGGCGGGCGGGGGGCCGTGCTGGCGCGTTGAGCTGGGGGCGCGGCGATGGTGTGGGCCAGGAGCGCCGCGCGCACCGCGATGGTCTTCCAGGGGGTGCTGCTGCAGCCCTGGCGCGCAGAGACGCTCACCCGACTCGGCCTTGGCGCGGGTCGCCTGGCACAGCTCCTGCGGGCGGCGCAAGTGCAGGGGCGCAAGCGCAGGGGTGGCAACACAGCACTCGTCCGCGGCCTCGCCAGCGGCCTCGGATCGCGGTGCTGGGGTGCATGGCGCCGCAGCGCCCGTGTCCCCATCCCCCACCGCTGCCCTCGCCCCCAGCCCCCCACCTGCAGTGCGCCCTGCTGGAAGTTGCGGCCCTCGTGCGGCACCAGCACCGCCGCCGCCGCCAGCAGCACCAGCTGGCACTCCTCCACCAAGAACAGGTCGCCGGAGCCTGGCAGACACACGGGGTACGGGGCCAGGCGTGTGTTGTGTCGCCAGCCTCTCTCAGCTCGCATGGGCACAACCGGGGCTTGCCTCTGCCTACATGACCGCGAAGGGGCCCCACACCACCCCAGCCAGAGCCTGGCAGCGCACACGAACTGGGCTGAAAAGACGCAGCAATGACAACAGGGCAACGGCCCCACGCATGACGATCAGGCCGGGGATGAGGCCCCCGCCCATTTGGGCGGATCCAAGAGCAGCGGGTCGTCGCATCACCGCCGCCGATCATCCCCGTCACGCACCCCGGCTGCGGCGGGTGAGCCGGTAGGCGCTTCGCAAGGACCTGACCCGTCGGCTGCAAGGTCCTCGCGGAGGGGCTGCAGGCCTGCCTGCCGCCTGCCGGCCTGGGATGCTCCGTTCCCTGATGCTATACCCGTCGCTCCTTTGATCAATCACGCACGCCAAGGCACCAAACCCCTCCCATCGCACTTGTGACCGAGCCTCGGGCACGCGAACACGTTCCGTCAATCCTTCGGTGGGCCCCCCCTTCCATGGTCGGCTGGCAGCAACGCGATTCATTTCGCGTCCGTGCTTCTCCTCACTCCTCCACCTCCTCACCCGTGCCTCCCAGCCGGCTCAGCAGCCCGCCCAGCAGCTCCAGCAGCTCCACCGCCAGGCCAGGCGCCAGCGCCGGCTCGCGAGCCGCCACCGCCAGCAGGCAGCGAGCTGCCAGCCGCCGCTCGCGCTGCAACAGCAGGCTGCGGGCGGCAGGGACAGGGTCCTGCTCGGCACGCAAGGCTGACCCACTTGGCCATCGTCACCAGCCGTTCACAGCGGGCCACGATTGCGGCGCATGTGAGGCAGCTCCCACCCAGCAGCCCCACCTGCGGGCCACCGGATTGCCCGCCTCGTCGCGGACCAGCGGCAGCGGCGTGTCGGGGCGCGGCTCCAACGATGTGTCCTGCAGGCGGGCGGCGCCTCAGGGGGCGACGTCAGCGCCAGAGGGATGGGACGTGGCAGGCCGCACCGCTCTGGTTGATGTGCTGGGGCGCTTCGTACCCTGGCCCGCGACCGCGCTCGGCGTCGCGGCTTCACGCCCCTACCGCCCCAGCCCGTCGCCCGCCGTCCCTGCCCTCCCCTCGCGCCCGCCCATGTCCCGCACCTTGAGTACGGCCACCAGCCGCCCCGCCAGCAGCTGCCGCCCGCCCGCGTCCTTCTCGGCCAGCAGCTCGCTCACAAAGCTGGCGATGGCCGCGCCGTGCGGCGACCGGCCCGGCCCCGACCCGCCCGCGGCGCTCGCGCCGCCGGCGCCTCCCGCGCCGCCGGCGCCGCCGTGTGTGTGGCCGTGGTGGCTGTGCTGGCCGTGCTGCGTGCGCGCGTCCTCGGCGAGCAGGCGCGCTAGGCAGCGCAGCGCCACCTGCCGCTCCTCCAGGTACATGCCGGCCGCGTACTCGGCGCCAAAGACGCCGCGCTGCGAGGGGAGCAGGGAGGGGGGCGGCCGTTCAGGTCGGGAGGGGAAGAGGGGCAAGGGAAAGGAGGGCCAACACCATGGCAGTCGTCTGGGGTATGCGATGCCCGGCCGCGTGCTGGGCTGTGGGGCGCGCGGGGCGCTGGCGCCGCACCTCCTCAAGCGCCGAGGTGAGGTACTCGACGCACAGCACCTCGTCCAGCTTGAGCTCATCGCTCAGCAGCAGCGCCTGTGGGGTGTGTGGGGGGGGACGGAGGAGCGTGTTGGTCTGGGCAGGGTACTGGCGGGAGGCAGGTGGTGAAATGGAGTGCGGCGCCACGGGCCGCAGCGCCCGAAGCCCACACCGCAGTGGAGAGCTGGGGACGGGGGCGAGATGAGGTGTGCACACGTGTAGAATGGCGCAGGGCGAGCTAGGCGCACCTGCTGGACGTCAGGAACGGGGTCCAGCTCCTGCACGCCATACTTCGCCGTCGTCACACGCCGGCTCTGGACCTGTCGGCGTGACTCTGCCGATGGGCCCTGCAGCGCGACAACGTGGCTCAGATCAGCGCATGGCGAGCTGCATTGCTGAGACGCGAGCAGCTGCCGCCGCATAGCTGACTGCGCGCCAAACCGGCATCGTAGCTCGCCTTGAAGTCAAGGAGCTTGAGGAACCCCTCCTTAAATTGCTGGAGGTAGAGGAGCACCTCATCGCTCTCCACGGACGTCGCCGCTTGCAGGTTGAGCAGCAGCTCAAGCAGCGCGCTGAAATCCATGTCGACAGCGCCGCGCCTCCTTACAACTGCTGTGGTGTCATTTAGCAAGATGCCTTGTGCAGAGACCAAGGCGGCAGCCGATTGCTGCAATGACTTCGGTTCTGTGCAGAGATCGCGCGTTCGCCCTCAGGCGCAGGGGGGTAATCCCCTTCGTCTAGATGATGAGTAAGTGTACTCACTGGAAATGCAGTGCGCACATGCAAGTTGGTGCTGCCAGGTTGAGTGCCGCCAAACCTGCACGGCATGGCCGCCCTCCCGCAGTTCCTACCCCTTCTGGTGTGGATGGAACGCATTGCTTGCATTGTGCCTGTTAGAAGACTCACTGAGGGTGGTGGCAGGGCGAAGGTGGCAGGGCGTGCTCCCCACGCGCTCCCGGCGGAGGGCCGCGAGGAGGCGTGGGGAGGCGCGGGCTAGGCAGTGCGTGAAGGTGCGTGGGCACAGGGGCGAAACCCAAGGCTGCTATACGCCTCCCCATGTACCCCACGTACACCCCGCCTCGCAGCCAATAGCTGCCCCTTCCCACGCGACAAATGCGGCTGTGAGCATCGGCGAGGGTAAAAAGTGTTCGGGGCACATCCAAGGAAACGGACACCCAAGCCCGTTGGAAGCCTGCCCGATAGCTGAAATCCTGGGCTCGAAAACGGTGGAGGCTAAGGAGGCTTTGTGCGGCATCCGATCCCGCATCGGGCCCTTGCGCTGGCACGGTCTGCGCGGCACACGCCCACACGCGGCGCCTGCTGTCACCCATTGCGAACGAGCACAATTGCAAACGCCAATTGCTTTCAGCCACCTTGTTACTCAGCCGTTGCGCTCATGCCGAGTTCAATTAACAGCAACAACAAGCGCATCCCGGTTATGATCTTCCTTACTCGCTGCAAACTCCTCCTTTGTGAGGGTGGACTGCCGTGAATCGTGGACGCCGGTTGTGCTAGGCGGGCCTGGAGGGCTTCTCAGCGCTCTTGCTACTGTCCTAACGATTGACAGACAGCTACGTGTTCGAAATGCCGCTCAACCCCTCGGCCGTGGAGTGGGAGCCAGCGCCGGCGCCTTTCGGAGGTCGAGGCGCCGCGCCTGCAAAGAAAGCTGGCGGTGGTGCTGCAGGAATGCCAAACGGTGCTAAGCCGGCGATGCAGCAGGTCGGCTGGGCCGTGCCGGGCCCGGCTGCCGGGCCTCGTGTCGGCAACCCGCAACAGCTCGGTGATGCCGCCTTTCCGTCGCTCGGAGCCGCTACCAAGCCTGCTGGCCAGGCTGGCGGCCCGAAGAACTGGAAGCTGATCGCATCGGCTGGCGATGCGGCCGGTGCACCGGGCCCGGCCATGGGTGGGCCGGCCGCTGCGGCACCGGTGCCGGTCCCAGCCCCGGCTCGGGCTGCTGCAAGCGCCTGGCCCAACCTGGGCGAGGCCGCCGCCCACAAGCCCCACGGCGCGTGGCAGGCCCCCGCGGCGCCGGCCCCGGCCGCTGCCCCGGCGCCACCTGCTCCACAGGCGCAGACGCTGCCGCGGGCTCCCCTGCACACGTCCGCCGGCCGCCAGCCCAACGGCACCGGGCCTGGACATGCCCATTACACAAACCAGGGCTCCGGAGCTTACAACGGGCCCCAACAGCGTCAGGGTAGCGGCCCGCAACAGCCCCAGCCCCAGCATCCTCAGCAGCAGCCCAACGGGCAGCAGCACGGCGGCGACCATGCCCGCGGCGGCCGAGGCGCGGACCGCCCGGCCAGCGCGGCATCGGGCGCTGGCGGCAAGGGCAAGGCCGGCGGCAACGCGACCAGCGGTGGCTCCAGCGCGGTTGCCGGTGGCGCGTCAGGGGCAGCCGCTGCCTCGGCGGCCGCGGCCGCAGCCATTGCGGCAGCCATTGCGCCGGGCAGGGGCCCGGCTGCTGGCCGGACCGCCGGCGCGCCGGGTTCCCCCATGCGCCAGGCGCAGCAGCAGAAGCAGCCGCGCCAGCAGCAGCAAGGCCAGCAGCAGCAGCAGCAGCAGCCCCGGCAGCATGGCCAGGGCCAGCAGCCTGCCAACAAGCCGCAGCAGGTTTCCCGGAGCGGCTTTGACGCCCCCAGCCAGCAGTGCGTCCCCGGCATGACGCCCTTCGCGGCCGCGTCATCGCAGGACAGCCCGGCGGGCGGTGGCGGCCCACGCGGCCCCAAGAAGACATCCCCGCTGACGGCCGCTCTGGGCGCTCAGGCCGCTGCCACCGCCGCGGGCCATGCCGTGCTCGGCGGTGGCGCCGCCGCCCCCAGCCCCGTCCCAGCCGCCCGACCGCCGGGCGGCCGCACACCTGGCCCCGGCCCGAGCCTAGCGCCCGCCGGCCGTAGCGGCCGCGGCGGCGGCCTGTCCGCAGCCGTGGCGGCGGCGCCGCCAACGCCGTCGCCGGCGATGCCGGCGGCGCCCATGGCCATGCCGGGAGTGCGCGTGCCTCCGTCGCCCAACGGCTCGGCTCACTCGCCGGGCACGGCCTCGCTTACGCCCTCGCAGCCCATCGCGATCCGAAGCCGCGGCAGTCGCCAGCAGCTGACGATGGAGGATGTGATGGAGGCCGAGGACGACGAGGAGCGCAGCGCGCGCATCCAGCGACGCCGCGATGCCGCGGCAGCGCCGGCACAGCGGAGCGGCGCTGCGGCGGTGCGCGGCGGCGGTGGCGCGGCGGCGGCGGCTGGCAAGCCGCTGCACGCAGGCCCTGGCGAGGAGAGCATGACGTTTGAGGAGGCGTTTGAGACGCACAGCGTGGCCAGCCGGACCAGCTCGGTGGGTGGGGAGGGGAAAGGCCGGCTGCTCTGGGAAGGATCGTGGCAGCAGGAGGCTGCTGCACCGGGGGGCAGCGTGCGCGAAGGATGGGTTTGCGCATGGTGCAATTTGGACCGTCTCCGCTTCGCAGCCATGCGGAAGGCGCATTGGTGCAAGCGTGTGAGCAGGGAACGCTTTGCCTTGCCGCGCCCTGCTGACGCGTGCGGTCCGGTCCGGTCCGGTCTCTGTCCGCAGATTGCCAGCCGCCCCTCCGAGAGCCTCAGCTGCCAAGTCTCGGGCGAGCAGCCCGGCAGTAGCGGCGGCGCGCCCGCTGCCAACGCCTCCACCGCCGCCGCCAGCACCGCCGAGTCCGCGGCCGCCAGTGGCGCCGCCGCCGCCGCCGTCGGCGGCTCGGACTGCACCACGGACTCGGCCGGGCCCAGCGAGGGTGCGCGCAGCCTCCGCGAGGCGCAGGTGCGGCGCAGGGCAAGGGCCGCGCTTGCTCGGCTGCTGGTCCGGGCCTCAGTGCTAGGCGCCATCGCTTGTCAACTCGTACGGCATGCGGTCAGGGTACCACAGCCATAGCGCGGCAGCCCCGGCGCTGGGGAAGGGGCCGTTCCGCCGGGCCGACGGTCAGGCACGGTCGCGTGGCCCTCGCGCGTAGTCCTCCGCGGCCTGGGTCGCCGGAGGGCACCCGCTCGCGCGCTGCCGCCAGGCACCCGCCGGCTCGCGATCCACGCTGCCCGCCGTGGCGCGCTGCCGCGCTCCGCAGGAGGAGATGGAGGGCGACGGGCCGGTGAGCGCCGCGCCCATCTGCGGCCTAGAGGAGGCGGCGCAGCGCGCCGCGGCGCTGGCCGTGGTGGTGCCGCAGCTGCAGCCCTTCGTGGCGCCCTCGCGAGTGAGCTCGCTCCGTGTGTTCAACGTTAAGGGCCCCGTGTGTGGTGGCTGCTCCTGAAGAGGGCCCTGAGCAGGGCCCACCCCATGCGAGACGGTCGTTTGTGCCCTTTTGAGTGCCGCCGCCTGCCGCCGCTGAGCTCTTGCCGCCGCCTGGCGCTGGTGCGCTCCGCTGCGCCTGCGCTCGTGTCCGTCCGCAGGTGGGGCCGCAGGACTTTGAGATGCTGCGCGTGGTGGGGCAGGGCGCCTTCGGCAAGGTGTTCCAGGTCATGCACAAGGACACGCGCGTCATCTACGCCATGAAGGTGCGGGCGGGCGGCGGGGTCTGGAGGGCGGCGGGCGGGCGAGGGTGACGCGGCATGTGACTCGGAATGCAGGGGTCCCAAGGCGGCGCGGCGCCGATGGGGGCGGCTTACCTCACCACACCTCACCACACCACACCACACCTGGCATGTGCGCTCATCGCATGCTGCGCCCTCCTGGCGCCAGGTGATGCGCAAGGAGCGCATCCTGCAGCGCGACCACAGCGAGTACGTGCGCTCCGAGCGCGACCTGCTCACCGCCGTGGTGCACCCCTACATCGTCACGCTGCGCTTCAGCTTCCAGGTGCGCTCGGCCCGGGCGTCGCGCCCAGGTCTCAGGTCCACTGGAGCCCACGGGACGGCTGGCGGTCACCGCCACGCTGCGCTGTTGATTCCAGGCTCGGCCTGCGCCGCGTTGGGGGTTGCGGCGGGTGGTGGCCGTCGAAGGGGCTGCGGCTGCCTCGCGCTCCTGACCTGCTGGGCTGGGGACCATATCCACCCCATTGCAGGCCGTCCTTCTGTCCTCTCCCTCTTTCCTCATCTCGCTTGATACACGCCTGCCTCCCTGCCGGCCCCAGACGCCCACCAAGCTCTACCTGGTGCTGGACTTCCTCAACGGGGGCCACCTGTTCTTCAACCTCTACCGCCAGGTCGGGGCCGCAGGCCGGGAGCGGGGCCAGGGGAAGCGGGGCTGGTGCGACTGCGTGGGGCAGGAGGCGGGGGGCAGGCTGGGCTCTGGGCCCGGTGCCAAGCGAGCAGCCGCGACGGTGCTAAGGCTAGCGGCTGCGCCGCAGAGGACCAGCGCGGCGAAGGAGCCCCGCGGGCTCGGATCGCTGGGTTGGGGTCGCGCAGCGCACACGGGGGCGCTCCCACTCTGGCTGCCTGGCTTGGCCCTGACGCCAGCTTCACCCCGGCCCCTTGCCTGTACCGTGCCTTCCCGCCCCCAGGGCGTGTTCCCCGAGGACGTGGCGCGGCTGTACACGGCGGAGATCGTGCTGGCCATCAGCTACCTGCACAGCCGCGGCATCGTGCACCGCGACCTCAAGCCGGAGAACGTGCTGCTGGACAGGTGCGGGTGGGGCAGCAAGCAGCGCGCTGGGCTGGGGTGGAGGGCGGCATGGAAGACCTGCGAATGCGCACGGCGCGTGTGTCTGGGTGCACTCTCGCATGCGGTCTTCCGCGCCCGCCCGCATCACGCCTCGCAACATGATGCTCGCGCCCCCGCAGCGAGGGCCACGTGCGGCTGACGGACTTCGGCCTGGCCAAGGGCAACATGGGCGCCGACAGCGACCGCACCAACAGCTTCATCGGCACCATGGTGCGGCTGTGATGCCCAGGGGCCGTGGGGGCCGGGCCTTGGCGGCGAGCTCGCGAGCGGAGGCTGGGGCAGGGCGGGCGCAGCCCTCGGCGGCACGCCTTCGTCCGCTGTGGGCTGCGTTGGCGTGGCGGCTGATCGCCTGCCCGCCCTCCGCTGGGGCGGGAGTGCAAGGCGCCCCTCAACGTCGGCACTCGACTAGTGCTGGTGTGATGTGGCTGCATGCAAGTCGTGTGTTGTGTACGCGCCCCCCCCCCGCCTCCCCGCCTCGCCCGGCAGGAGTACATGGCGCCGGAGATCATCGAGGCCAAGGGCCACGCCAAGGACGTGGACTGGTGGAGCACGGGGTGAGCGGCAGCCGGCGCAGTGGAGGGGCGGCGCAGTGGAGGCGCGTCGGCACTCCTCCGCAAAAAGCAGCGGCACATCGCTGAACCCCAGCACTGCAGTCTGACTCGCGCCCCCCGCCACGCCACGCTGCGCCCCCTCGGCCTCCGCCGCCACCCGCAGCATCCTGCTGTACGAGATGCTGTGCGGCGTGCCGCCCTTCCGCGCCAAGAGCCGCCAGGCGCTGCAGCAGCAGATCACCACGGCCAAGGTCAAGTACCCCAGTGAGTACCGCACGCCACCCCACAGCAGCACGCCTCGGGCGCCGGACGAAGCAACGCTGCACGCGCAGCCGCCGCTCCCAGACCGCCAGCTCAATCAACAACCATTCCCTGCGCGCAGTGCCATCCGCCTTCTGGGGCCGTCTTGTTGCTGCGGCCCTCCGCTCACCTCGTCCATGCCGCCCGCTCCCCTGCCCTGCCCTGCCCTGCCCTGCCCTGCCCTGCCCTGCCCTGCCCTGCCCTGCCCTGCCCTG
>BDDC01000476.1:17890-44448 GCA_001662425.1 Chlamydomonas sphaeroides
GTCACGTTGACGCAGGTTACAGATATTCCTCCTCTGACTTCGTTCTAGCTTGTCATCAGTGGCAACGTAAAGAGCGCCAGCGAGGGGCGGGTAAATGAAGAGAGGGGACGCCGGCAGGCGGGCGCCGTGCGTGCAGCTGGTCAACACGCAGTTAGGGGCTGCGTTATTGGAGGCTGCTGTGCGGGGGCGGCTGGAGAGGGGCTGGGCAATGCGGCACCGGCAGCAACGGAGCTGGAGCTCCATGGTAGGCGCGTGCGCTGGTGCTGACAGGGGAGCGTGGGTGCCAGGCTCGAGTGCGCGATGCAAAGTCCGAGATGCAGACCCCGAAGCTCGGGAGTTAAGGCTCGTATGGGATGGGCACAAGGTCACGGCAGGGCGCCGATGCTTCCTTGGGGACAGGCGGGAATGAACCACTGCGAGGCCGTACACAGCACCGCCCACCACACGAGCAAGCGGAAGGGGCCAGGTGGCCAGCGCACAAGGGGCTCAACAACCGCGCATTCGACGACACCCAAGGGGTCGGCGGCGGAGCAAGCTGTGGCGAAGCGGGCTGCGGTGGAGCAGTCGGCGGCAGAGGGGGCGGTGGAGGGAGGGGCTGCGGAGTGGCTGCCAGCGGCGGCAGAGCGGTCGGCGCTCGAGGACACGAAGAGGCGTGTAGGACAGGCTCGTGGTGGGGGCGGCGGCGGCTGAGGCAGCTTGGAGAGCAGGTTGGCGAAGGCGGAGGCGGAGCGCGGGGACGCGGAGACGGCGTCGCCGACGAGAGACATGTCCACGGGTAAGTGATTAGGCAGCCTGGTGGCGTCGCCCCTGAGTGCCGGTAGGACGGTTGAAGGCGACGTAGCTAGATGGTGTTTAAGGCTTCAGGATGAGCGGGGAGGTAAGCTTCTTCGGCTGGCGGAAGCCAATGGGCACGGAGCTCAAGGATGTGTCGAACCATGACCCATAGCCGCTGCGATGGGGGTGGTTGCGAGGGTTGACAAGGCAGAGAAGGTGAGCACGAGCGCCGCCACCAGGCCTCCAGTGCTTAATGCTGGCATGTTCCCTTAGGGATGTAGCCAGCGTGATGGCGTCTTGTTTGTGTTGGCCGCAGGTGCGGTCGCGCTTGCGGGAGCGTCGAGCAGGTGCCATGTACCACGCGCTGCAGTAAGCAGGGCACGGTGAAGCTGCTACTTGCGCAGGGGGGGGACACAGACCTCAGGTCTTCAACCTGATTGCAGGAACCACCGGCGCAGCGCCCCTGGGGCTGTAGCGCAAGCGCGCCCAGGCAGTGCTGCGGCTTTCAGGGACCGGCTCGCGGACCGAGCGAGGCGTGGGGAGGAGGTGCCCAGGGAAGCGGGAGGCGCCTGGGCTGGGAGCCGGGAGCCCAGCACATGCAAGTGCTAGCCAATCCCCGGCAGCTGTGATGCGTCTCGGCATCCCTCGTGCAGTCTTGCTTGTGGCGCTCCGTTCCGCTTGCTGGCCGCCTCGTTGCGACCCCGCCGCAGATTGCTCCGCAGGCAGGACACGGGGATGGGTAGTGCGCCGCCCGTTATGGCCAACCCCACGTCTCACGCCACGGCTGCGGTTGGCCCGTCAACACCCACTGCAGCTGCGAAGCCGCCACTGCGACGGCGGCGGCAGCGACGTTCTGTGCCTCGGGGTCTCGTCCAGGGGGCCGCAGTTGTGCGCTCACCGTCCGATTACAATCCTTCACACGGCGCGGGACGCCGCCGCCAGCAGACGCCATGTACCGGCAAAGCGGCAATCTGCTGCAGTTGCCTGCGCGGCCTCGGCCCGCCAAAGTTTCGGGCCCCGCGACGCTCAACGCTCACTAGCCAAATGCGATGCTTGCTGCCTCACACCCACTCCATGCCTGTCCATGCCCAAGCACATACATGCCTGTACAAATATGGCACATGTGCAAAAAATTACCAATCAACGCCGCCCAGGCATCCCCTCCCGGCCGTCAAGTGGCCGGCGCGGCCCACGAGGGCTCGGCCTTAGTTTCCCCCCCACGACGGCGCAGCCCATCGGCGCGGCTCGCTGACACTGCCCCGCACACCACAACAGATGACGCAGCAACAGTCCGCAGGTCCCATCAAGTACTGCATGCAGCACATTGTGCAGCAACAATGCCTGGCGGTGGCCAGCGGTCGCGCCCTGCCCACCCACCCAACCGCAACGCGTCACAACGACGACTGCCGCGCAGTTGCGCAAGTAAGCGCGCAGGCCCCACGCCGAAACGTCCTCACCCTCCAAGCCAGCGCCCGATGGGCGCATTGAGCACCAGTGCTCCTCTCATGTGCTACGACTAGTTACAGCACACATGCGCAACGCAACCTGGGAGATGCACGTACCTCCGCACAAAAAAGGGGTACATCACACTGCCAACCCTTGAACTGCATACCGGGAGCCACACCGTACAATTGCAAACTAACTGCCTCCATTCGTCAACCAAGCCGTGACGTCCTTGGCGTCCGACGCGGGGTCAGACCGTGGCAGCGTGCCACATAGATTCTTGTCCACCTGAACACTAATTCCCAGGGGTACAGTTTCGGGTCCTCCCACCCGAGCCTTATGATAGGCGGGATACAGTTTTCCACGCAAAGTCGTCCTCATAGCAAACGTGCGTACGGCAGCTCGCAACGTCACCCACAAGCGCATGCAGCCATGGCGCGCCCGCGCGGAACCAGCGCCGAGGCATGTGCGCGGCAGCTGTCCAAAAGGGGGATGCGCCCCGCGGCCCCAAGAGGGCCGCAATTGCCGGTCCCTGGTAGCCGCAGCGCGTGTTGGACATTATGCGCCGAAAAACAAGGAGATGAAATAGCGAACACAGAAGGTTCAACAGCGCCACATGCAGCAGTACCCAGGTCCAGCACGAACCAACGGAAGCGTGTCCTTGGTTGGCCACTGGCCACTGCACGTGGCCGCTTGCGCGCCAGACCCCCAGTGCGTTCCGTCCCCGTACTCTTGGTGTGCGGTACTTTGATACACACCGAACGTTGGGGTAAAGCGACCCCCATCGTGTATTGCAGGGCCGAGCGCTTGACATGTCGTGCCTGGCACGCCTCCTTGCGGAAGATTGCCCCACAACCAGGCGTTCTTGATGAACGCACATGTACGGTGCACAATATGTGGCGCACGCCCGTGTCGGGGCAGTGCGGGCTGCCCAGAAACGTACGAGGGTTTCGTCGATGCTATGGCGCCGTTGTCGTCAGCTCACGGCTTGGCTTGGGCGTTGCCGAGAGGCAGCCAGTGCCTGTTCAGCGGCCTGCATACAGGAGGAGGTCAACGGAAGGAAAACAGCGTCAATGCGCGTGAACACGTGGGAAGTTCCACCCCGTTAAGGAAGGGACGGGACTCAAGAACACTATGGTTGCGCCCCGCTAGCTTACCGAAAAGAAGGAATCAATGTCGGCCCTCGTAGGGCGACCGAACAGTGCCCGAGAACACGACACCAGGTTTATGGTCGCATTGTGCTCGCCGAGAGCGCGTCCGCGGTTTACGCTGCCGCAGATAGTCGGGGTCATAAGCGAAGGCGATGACGGTGCGCTGGTCAAGCTTCCGCAGGCGCGAGAGCAGTCCGCACGCTGGCCGAGTCCGCTTGCAATAGCCGGCAAACTTGGCGTAGGCGATGATGGTGTAAGCGCCTGCATTGTTGATAGACGCGCCAGGCTAGGCAAGAAAACTCGTCGCGCCCGAGTGACTTATGGGGCGTCGCACGGAGCTGCGAGTGTATGCTTGGCCAATCAAGGCGACCTTTGTATATGCCGGTGCGTGTTGGCAGTGTCGGCAGAGGAGAGGTCGTGTTTGTGTCATCCAGGCTCAGCGTCCGTACCACTACACATACCCAGGTCGCGGTGTGCACAGTGCCACCACCTTACCGAACGTATTGAACTCCGGGACATGTAGAAGCTAATGCTGTCCTCAAACGATAAACTTTGATCATTGACATTTTAGGACAGCTGTTGCACTTTGCGTCACGATCCTCGGGCCCTCTGGCGCGCTCGAGCTGTCGTTCAAAGATGACGGTGACCTTAACACATCCCTGGCCTCTTACGAGAGTAACGGCCCCTGTCGTTATGCTGCCGTGCCGTATCCGTGAGACCGGGTCGTCCGGCTCGGTGAGTCGTTAGGAAGCCGGAAACATGCTTTTCAGCAGCAGATACCATCTCTTGAAGGCAGGCTGTTGTGGCACAGGTAAAGAACGCTGTTGCTGCCGGAAACTTTATTTGCATGCAGCGCCGATGGGTAATCATTCACCACACGAACAAGTGCTCTCGCCGCCTCCTCGCCACCCGCCGCGCAGCACCATTTCCTGTCGGCTACCACGCCATCGCCCTGGGCTTGGCACCTCAGCTGCAGCGCAGGTGAACAGGTCGGCGCTCCCAGCAGCTCGGACACAGCCTTGGCCAGGAGCCCTCCACGCCAGCCGCCCACGCCAGCCGCGCCGCAGGACACGATGAGCCCGCCGCACCGCTGGCCCCTGCTCCCTGGGCACCTGACCCGGCAGGACCCGGCCGCCGAGCGTCACTCGAGCGCAACGAGCGTCCCCCGCCATCCCCGACCGCTAGCTCCCCCTGGCAGCACCGCCGCGGCGCTCAGGCCACCGATGCTGCCAGCGGCTGCAGCCGCTGCGGGCGCAGTGCACACCTCAGGGCCCAGCCTGCAGAGCGGCGCAGCGGCAGCAGAGGGCCGGCGGCGATTGGCAACGGCCCGTTGGGGCCCCGCCGCAGGCCGCCGGATAACGGTGGCTTGTCAGCGGAGGCAGTGTGTGAGTCCCGCGTGCCCACGTCGGTCGAAGGGTGGCGGCCACGGCGAGGTTGTCATTGGTCCGACACCTGTCCCACGCAACTGTCGGCCTTTTCGCTCCATACATCCATGCTGTCGGCCTTTTCGCAACAGTCGGAAGCGGCTGCGCAGCGGTTGTACCCTCACCGCTGTCGCCCTACCCCCGCCGCGCCAGCCCGCTCACGCCGCGGGCGCTCCCTTTTGCCCAGCGACGCAGGCTCTACCGTCGCGCTCCCCCCAGTGCCTCACGTCACGCACCCTACGCCCACCTGCAGGCCGCGGCGCCGTCCTCGCTGCCCGCCAGTGCGATGAGCACGGGTATGCCCAGGCGCGCCACCGCCGCGGCCTCCTCCACCTTGGCCGCAATGCCGCCTGCGTGGGGTCGCCAAGCCGCTTCATAGCCGTGCAGGGTAAGTGTATGACACGTTTGTAGCGGCCTCCTTCGCCCGGCCGCCGCCTGCGGGGCCGCAACAGCTGCGCAGGGCGCCGACGTGGCGTGCCGTTGCACTACACACGGACACGACGCACGAGCGGAATGCGGGTACGCCGGACGTGGTATCGAGCTATCGACGCATCGTGTGCAGCTTGCTGTGACAGCGCGGTCGGCATGAGCCGGAGGCAGAGTCCGTTCCCCGGAAGGCGCACGTCACCTGCGGAGCCGCCGCGGCCACGCAGGGCGACCGTCGCAACGCACGCAGCATGATTGCACCGTGGGCGTGGGCGTGGGCGTGGGCGTGGGCGTGGGCGTGGGCGTGGGCGTGGGCGTGGGCGTGGGCGTGAGGGCCGCCGCGCCGGCGCTCTGTTGGCCAGGCAGGCCCCAAGGCCATGCTCCGCTGCTGCCAGAGGCCCCAACGCCCAAGGCCGCACCCGTTGTGTCGTGGGCTGCGACCGTCATCCGGATTTCCGCGGGGTCGCCGCCGCCGGCCTGCTCCCCTCCCGCTGCGCTGCTGCCGTCAGCGCCCTCCGTCTCCGCCACGCGCCAGCCGCCGTCTGCGGGCGGGTGGACGGCAGCGCAGGCGCCTCAAGGCTGTTCCCCTCCCAAGCATCGGCGAGGGGAGCGCGCCAGGCCTTTCGGCGAGGAGGGACGAAGCGAGGAAGGTCTCGGCGCGACTGGGCCGTTGTGTGCTGGTATGGCCGGCGGCGCTGCCCAGTCGGGGCGTCGGATGCACACGGCGCAGGGCGCAGCCTCGGGGCGCAGCACGCTGGTACGACGCAGCCGCAGCAGGGCTGCCGCCTCAGCGCTGCTGCGGCCCCAGGGTCTGAGGCATGAGTTGATTCGGCGCCTGAGCGTCGCCGGCCCCCCTGTCTCCCAGCGTACGCATTGCGTGGTCCTAGGGGCCGGGGCACCGGGCTGGGGCGCAAGGGGCCTTGCCCTTTGGGCGCAGCGCTCATGCGCCGCAGGGGTATGCACGGGTTGCAGCACGCTAGCTATACAACGCCTTGCGCATGGCTGCGTCCCGTATGCAAATGAGCAGGACATCATGCATCTTTCGCAGACATGCGCACAGACGGGCTGCACCGTTGGCTGTACGGGTGTGCGGGGCATGGGCCGTACCCGGCTGTACGAGGATGCGGCGGAACAGGCGCGCGCCGGGCTCCTCAGGCGGGCGGTCAAATACGCCTGGGACGTTGGTCTGCGGTGGGCAGGGGCGCCGTTGGCGGCATGGCTGGAGGCCGTTTACGAGGCCCGCTTGACATGGGGTGGTTGGCGGGATGCAGAGCAACGGACACAAACACAGGACGGGCTGCGCAACAGAGCACGACAGAGCTACGACTCTACCAAAGTCCTTATCCTAAGCGACGTAACCCCGGAAACCCCAATGCCCCAAACGACCTTCCGAAACCCCGACGTTGCCCACTCTTACACTCTTCAACCTGCGTCACCTCTGTCACCGCCAAACAATTCCGCAGTCGCTTTGCAGCCGCCAACTCTACGGCAGCTGTTCCGCATCCCAGTCCAACACCCGACGTGAAGCCCGCACGCAAACCCCGCAAAACCCAGTGCCCTCAAACCTCAACCCAGCGGCGGTGCTCACCAGGAACACGACAAAGCTCGGCCGCAGCGCCGCCGCCAGGTCACGGACCAGCGTGTCCCCGGACAGGATGGCGCACCCCTGTACGGCATCAAGTACTGCGTCGCCGTGCAGTACGGGCAGCAGGCCCGCCGCCAGCAGCGCGGCGACTGCCGGCGCGCCGGACACGGCCACCTGTTAGCCATGGGGGAGGCAGGAGGGGAGGCGGGGAGGGAGGGCAGGCGCACGGGGTCACGGGGCTCTCTGGGTACGTTAGAGCAGGCAGTGGTCAGGGGCAGGGCAGCCGCCGGCAGCTCAGCTCGCCAGCAGCACGCAGGGCTGGCCCACCTCGCGACCGCGTGTGGTATAGTGCCCGAGGGGTGACAGCCCCACGGCCGGGAGGCCGGCTGCGGGCAGGGGCGCGAGGGGCACGGCACGATGTGGCCCCTTGTGACACCGCCTGCACTGCGCCCCCGGTTGAGGCCAGGCCGGAAGGTGCGTGTGGCGGGGAACGCCGCTGCTACTCCGATAGCCGCAGCGCGGCCTGGGTCGGCAGTACCCGGGCCAGCCGGGCCCTGGGGTCCGGCGGCAAGGGCGGACGAAGCGAAGATGCAGGCGGCAGCCTCTGAGATTGGCGGTGGCTTGGACCATGGGCTGGGACCTCGCGCGGCGTGGCTTGCCTCGCCAAGGGGCAGCGTTTGACTGCGGGGTGCGGTACGAATGACACGTACCCGGTCCCTCCCGGCCCGCCCGCGGAGCCCCCCGGCGGCTCACCCTCCACCAGCGCCTGCACCACCATCCCATTCAGCTTGGTCACAGAGGCCCTGCCAGGGGGAGCAGCGAGAGGCGCGAGAGCCAGCGGACAGCGGGCGGGGTGGATGGGGCCAGCGCAAGCGAGGGCCACGGGCGTGCACAGCAGGCACTGGCTCGCTGCGGCGGCGGCAGGGCAAGGCGGACAACGGCTGAGCGTGGCCGTGGCGCGTTGTTAGTTTCAAGACTTAGCCAGGGAGAGAGATACGGTACAACGGGGCTACACCTAGCGTGGCGTTTGGCTCCTCAATTGGAAGCAGTTGGGGTCCAGACTCGGCGGCCCAAAGCCCGGCAGGAGCCACTCGGCTGCTGGCAGCCCCTCTTGCCTGGTAAGCGCGAAGCCCTGCAGGGTGCGGCCGTCTTGCAGGGGCCCGCGCGCCACCCCGTACTCGCTAGCGGGGTGGTGCTGTGGAGGCAGGGGGTCGAGGGCGGCATGGCGATGTGGGTCGGGACATGAGGGTCGGGGCATGAGGGTCGGGGCATGTGGGTCGGGGCATGAGGGTCGGGGTTGCCGAGCCGGCAGGCCGAGCGGCACGAAGGTGGCAGGTTTTGCACCACTGAAACGGACTGGCAGGTCGTGGCAGTGCTTGATTGCATATCGGCATGGTCCGCACAGCGGCAAGGCCGCTACAGCTACACATGGCGCGGCCCGTGTGTTGGGGCTGCTGGAGCCGCAGGGCCGCAGGCGGCACCCAGGCTGCACAGTCTGTGGCCTCAAGCCGTCGAGCCAACACCTGGCGCCCCAAGGTGCGTGATTGGTCCTGTCCCGACGACCTGTGAAGGGGCTGGAGCGCTAGACCTGGCACCGTGGCACCTTGATAGCACAGCTCTCGAGGCGCATCTTACCCCGAATGAGCCGGCGCCGTGTACGAGGACTGTACAGCTGGCGCCGTCATCCCGCAGTGCGGCGCACGTGTGCTGCAGCACCTCTGGCCGCAGAGTCTCCAGCTGGGTCTTGACGGTGACGGCAGCACCGCCGAGCTTGATGATGCGGCGGACGGGGGGCGAGGGAGGTGGCGCTGGGTTTGGCGCCGGCGTGCCGAAGGGGATCATCGTTACCAGCCTGGCTGAAGAGGAGGAACGCGACAGCTATCGTGAGGTTGTGCCTCCGCGCGTTGACGTTCTGGTGACTGACAGCGACTTCCTTGCCATCGCGACTGCGAATGCACTCTTGCGAGGGCGGATGATGCAAGTAACTACTGAGTTTGCCTGTTGCACATGTCGTTGACGTAGAACGCGCTGGGCGAACTCGCCACTTCGCACGTACCCTGCTTGGCCCCCCCCTTTGGCCACCCGGGTACCACTCACGGCCGGGGCCAGGTCTGTCACAAAGCGCGCTTGCGTTACACAGCCTCTTCACCCCCGCACCTGCTGCCGAACCCGCTTGCGTCTGTAGCGCCCGCGACCGGTCTGGCAAGTGCAACCCAGAACCTGGCCAGTCTGCCACTGATCACACGCATCGACACTCCATTGCCAACCACAGCGGCTGCCTTGCACGGCATGCACACAACACGGCGCTCTTCTACGCACCAACAACCCAGCGATACCAATGCCCAGCGAGCACGAATAACCATGCGGCAAACACTGACGGAGGGACTCGACATACGGCCTACACTCGGCTGCCGCTGACGGCCATGCCATGCTGACACAGCCCGCCGCTCGGGCGAGGCCGTAAAAACAAACGAACGCAGAGCCGTTCAAAAACGCGGCTGCTCCTATTACCAGACATACGCTAAAAGATGGTTGCCGGGCTGCGAACGGGCAGCCCGCGCCCCTCGGCCTGCCTGCCCCCCTGCGCCGCACTAAGGAGCAGGGACAGGCAGGCGGCTAGGGCGCGGGGACCAGAACACGCCAATGATATCAAATGACAAACCCCCAGCACGCTCGGACCGCCTGCTGGTTTACGTCACACAGCCGCTGGCCCAGGCGCACTTGCCGCGACACACAATGACTACCCAAGGCAACACACACCAAGGCGCGCGCCGGCTACGATGAAAGCCAGACTGATGAAGGCGGCTCATGATCCAGGGGCTGTGGCCGGGCAGGCCGAGGCAAGCGCGCGCCGCAGGCCGCGATGTCGCTCGCCCTGGCCCAACGCCGGCCACGCGCCCACCGGGCGTTGCGGCAGCCAGCCGCCAAATCCACAGTGCAGCTTCGGATCACAGGGCCTTCAATGAGGTGGCCCCACTCAGAGCCGGAAAGGGCGGCACAGGCCGCCCCTTCCGAGTGTGAGTTGCGTCCAACAACCGACCGCCGGCGATAGCCGGTGCCCACCAAAAAACATAAAACCCAACCCATTTTGATGCGTGCAATCACCGCAGCCAAGTGCTGCGAACCGCACCTAATCGCCGGTGCCACCACGCCACCCCACACATCACAAACCAGCGCCGGAGCTGGCACCGGCGGCCCTGCACAAATCATCCACCACAGCGGGTTCAGGTCCCAAACACGTCGCCCGGTCCCTGTACCCGACCAACAACCGCCTGCACCGTCGCATGGTGCCAGTACCGGTCCGTCCCAGCACTGTACCGTACTCTGAACGTCCGCAAAACCGCATCAAAACCGCCTGCGCCATCGACAACGGCGTCCTAGCAGCGGCAGATGGCCGCAATAACCGCACTTTTATGGGCAGCGCCCGTCACAGCTCGTACCGGCACGACGGGAGCCGCCCGTTTCGGCCTGCGCCGCAGCTCCAACCCATGCGACATGACAACAGACCTCCACAGTGGCCATTTCCGCATACGCCAGCAAGTCGCCACCCACCCTGTACCCCTTCATGAGCGCACACCGACAGCAGCAGTAGCCACAGCCGGTGCCAGCACCAGTCCATCCTGCACAGGGCATGGCTTGCCCAACGTGCTTATGCAGGGTGCACGGAACGGCTCCTAGAGCCGCCGACGCACCTTCACCTCGCAGTCCCGCACCGCACCACACCGCAACGACGCATTCATCAATCGCGAGATCGCGGGCGCCCGGTTATCGCTGGCGGCCCCAAGATCACATCCCGCCGTACTGAACCAAACTAGTCAACCCCTACGACAATCATTCTACCCTGGGCGCGGATCGCACCATCCTACCATGGCGCGAGCGCCAGCTCCCGCAGACCGGGCCATTCTCAGGGTCCCCGACCACCCACCCCCACAAAGCAAAGGCGCCGAGCGCTTGCACCCTGCACTGAAACATATACGACATACTCCACAGCACGCCAACGGCACGGCAAGGCGCACCCTACGCAGCAGCACGCCTTCAATGACACGCGACCGCAAAGGCACTGAACCACACACACACAGCCCAAAGCACACAAGCGGCACGGATCCTAGTCCTCACTGCTGGGAGCCCTGTCGCTCAGCCCGCCGCGCACGCGGCGCAGGCGGTGCTGGTTTCGCACACCGTGATTGTGTTTGCCACAGGGCTAACGGCTGTGCCGCTCAGGGGGCAACGCCGCTGCCGAGGCCTGCAAATCTACCGACTACCGATCAGCACACAGCCCAGGGCCTGGCGCCGCTTCGGCTACCACGAACAATGGCCCGTGTCACCTGGTCTCGCAGCAGCCACCAACACAGATACGCAGTACTGCACCCGCCACCGCAGAGATCTCTGCGCCCGTGCGGCGCGCAGCGGTCAAGCAAGCCCCACCCTGAGTCGAGCGAAGCAAAGCGGCCGCTTCAGCCGTTCCACGACACTACACACACTCGCAACGTGGGGCGCGCAAACACAAACGAACACATACGGCCGACACACGCCGGCCGCACCGCAACACCCAGGGCCTCGCCGACCGCAAGACCGGCAGCAGCCCGCAGTGCACGCGGTACGTGACGCATTCCATCCCACAGACCGAAACATTCGCACCCCAGCGCGACGGCATGTGGGCCACAATCTCACAGCCTCTGCCGACCATAGTAACGAAAAGGGCAGCCACTCTTGCTCTTGCTTGCGCGAGCGCTTTCTGGATGCGTAGGGCTGAGTATCGCAGCACCACACCCCCTACACCACAGCAGCGCGAGCAGTGACGGCCGCTCAGCGCGGCCCTGCCACCTTCATTGGGCGGCGGCAGCGGCCAGCGGGGGCGCGGCGCGGCGCCCTCCTTGCCGCTGCCGCCTCACACCGCAAGGCAGGTGCGCTTCACCGCGAAACGAATGTGGACATGGTGATTGGCGAGCGTATCCAGGGTTCGGTTCCCTTGCAACGGCGATGAAGGCGGCGCCTGGGGCTGGCCCCGCGCGCCGCCACGTGCCGTCCGGTGTTGGTTTCATTGCCTGCGGCATCAAGCACCCTGCGGCTTCGCTCCTCACTCCACGCAAAACGAACAAGCCGTCGTAACATGCGCCGTTGTACCCAGGCGGGCGCAAGGCCCACGGGCCAGGCAGGCCTGAGGCGTCATCGCTTTACAGGCCCCAGCCGGCAGCCGCCAGGTCGTTGTACGGCACGCCAATGTGCATGTACGGCAGCGCCGCCGTCACATGGCTGCCGAGAGCTGACGGCGTTGCCAGCGCGCCGTACACACTGCCCACGCCAACGCCGGGCAGCGCTGCCGCCGCCGCGGCCGCGGCCAGCTGGTGTTGCGCCGCCAGCTGGTGTTGCGCCGCCAGCTGCTGCTGCGCCGCCGCCAACTGGGCCGCCGCCAGGGTCGCGTCGAGGCCCAGCTCAGCAGCGCCGCCGTTCCACACGCCGGGCGACACGTGGGAATACAGGTTGGCACCCAGCCGTGGCCGCTGGGGCATAGCCGCCGCCGGGTCGGTCGCGCCGAAACCTTGCAGGGCAGCCATCTGTGCCGCTGCCAGAGCCCCCGGCGCGAGGGCGTGCAGTCCGGCAGCTGCGGGCACGCCCGTCATGGCCGCCGCCGCCAGGAGCTCAAGGCTCTGCAGCTCGGCGGCCGGCAGCGGCGGAGGCAGCGGCGGAGGCGGGCCCTGGCGGCCGACCGGGTGGTCGTGTCTCATGTGAGCAGCCAGCGGCTGCATGTTGGGCTGCCGCTGCCGCTGCGGCGGCTGCGGCTGCGGCAGCACCGGCCGCTGCTGCGCACGCAGGTGGACAGCGGCAGGCGCCGCCGGCTGCGCCAGGCGCTGCTGGGCCGCGGCGGCGCTTGCGATGGGGCCGCGGCGCGGCGGCGCGGCGGCGCCGCTGCTGAGGGCCTGCTGGCTCGACGGTGAAGGGCCGCTCACGGGCGCGCGGCAGCGTGCGTCGCCGCCGTCGGGGCGCATCGCGGGGCCATCGGCCTTGGCGCCGGCGCCACGGCTTTGCGCGTTGACGTGAAGCGGTGACGGCGAGGGCGACGCGGAGGAGATGTTGCGCTTGCGCCCGCCGGAACGCGCGTCCGCCGGCGGCGCGCCTGCCTGACCCGTCGCCATCGCGGCCGGAGGGCCGCTGCCAGTGAGGCCATGCGCCGCCAGGGCCTGGACCACCTCCGCCGCCGTCTCGGGCCCGAGGTGGCTCATGACGGCGGACAGAACGTGGTCGACGAGGACGTCGGCGGCGCCGCCGCCAGAAGCAGCTGCGGCGGGGCCGGCGCCGCCGCGGCCAACGGAGGCCAGCACCGCCGACGGCAGCTGCGATATGTTGCTTGAGTTCCTCGGTGGCGGCGGTGGCGGCGGCGGCGGCGGTGGCGGCTGCGAGTAGCCGGTGCCGCTGCTGCGGACCTGAGCGCGGCTGCGCGCCGCCGAACGGGGCGGCGGAGGCGGCGGAGGAGGAGGGCCCGCCGGCGACGGCGCCGCCGCCGGCAAGCGCTCGGAACGCAGTGCCTCGAGTGCAGTCTCCACCAGCCGACCCACAACACGACGGTACTGGCTCATCACCGAGGCCCGCATGGCCTCCTGCGCAGCGCGCGCCTCGGCCTCCTGCTCCGGCGACGGCGGTGGCAGCGGCGGCGGCTCCGCCGCCGCGACCGCGCCGCGGCCGCCGCGCTTGCGGCCGGCCGGGGCCGGCGGAGGTGGAGGCGGGGCCTCTTGCTCCTCGATAGCCTCCTCAGCGATGGTGCGCAGGTTGTGGAGGTGAGAGGCGAGGAGGTGGACGGTGCTGCAGCCGCTGTCGACCAAGGCGCCGACCAGGTCCTGTCCGGGGGCGGGAGCGGGGTATGTTTCGTGATGTGTGTTGGAGATCCTATCTCGGCCCGACCCACATTGAGCTGACCCACATGCAGAAACGCAAGAGGGCTCATTAACATGGGCGAGTGCCTGCCCGCGACGTACCTGGTGGTCCTCTTGCTCAAAGCCCAGCAGCAGCTGTAGCAGCTGCGCGGGGCTGGCCTTGACGGTCGTTGCGACAGCAGCCAGCGAGCGCGCGAGCTGCACGTCGTCAGGGTGGAAGGGCCGCGGCGCGAAGGGCCCGTCTTCGTCTCCGGGCGCCGCATCGTTGGGCGGCGCGAGGGTGCTCGCGTCGTCGGAAATGGGGGCTGAGTCTTTGGTCGAGCTCGACGTGAAGAGGCGATCCGGCAGCAGCTCGAGTGTGGGCGTGTCGGGCGCGCAGACGGAGCCGACGGCGTGGCCACAGCCCCTGGTCAGTGGCGGCGGCGACGGCGGGCCAGCGTCGGCGCTGTCCGAGTCGGCATCGGCGGCTTGGGCGCAGAGCGCCGCGAGGCTGAAGCCGGAGCGGTCGTTTAGAGTACGGGACGTGGGCGTGGAGTCGCCCGAGGATAGCCAGGAGCTGCCGTCACACGCAGTCGCAGCCGTCAGCATGGTGCTCTCGAGCGACTCGGCGATGTGACGGACGCCTGCGTGGTTGGGGGTGGTCCTTATAGTGAGTCGATGGGGCCTCAGCAACGCACCCAGACAATAAGATTTCTGCCGTGTGTGTTTATCCAACAGCCCGTGGGCTGGACCGGGGGCTTATCGGAACACTGCATCGCACGGTGCAGCTCACCCTTGTCCTCTTCAGCACCAAGCAGTGACGCCGACGCAGCTGTCTTTAGCAGAAGCGACACAGGATCCCTGCAGGTTAGCGGCGAAAAAGGCGTCTGAAACCTCACGCGCCGACCGACTATGCCGGGACCGCGGCGGCCGCTGAGGCCTGCTAGGACATTGCATCTGCAACCCTCACCAGGTCTCTGTGGATGTGGTGACGGTGCCGGGCGCGCTCATTCTCCTTGGAGAAGCGCGGGAAGCCAACTTTGTATCAGACGAGCCCCAGTGTCGCCTCCCGTATCCACTTTATAAACTGTAGTGCTAGGATGCTGTCGAGAAACGCTCGTGGCTCAAGTGAGCGACGGCGCAGATGCTGAGAGTCTCAGTCAGCCTCGCTTCCTCGGCACACGCTGAGCTGCTCGCGGGCGTAACCACTGGAATGGCCTAGAGGCGCTGTGCCGGCGAAGTATCTCTTTGAGTGGCCCAAGAATGTTAGCGCCTGACCGCTGTCAGTGGCCAATTGAAGCGCTGTGTGGACAACCTTCAGCTATTCTATGTTAAAAGTTGGGAGATGAGAGCGACTGATCGAAAATATCTTGGCAAAGTTGCAACTTCGGTTCGCAATGGGAGCACTCGGTAGACTCGGTACAACTCGGTATGAAAGCACTACACGTCACCCGTTTGCGTGCGCAAACGCCAGAGCCAACGGGAATCCTCTGACCGCTTCTGCCTGCTGCCGCAAAAGGGGCGCTCACTGGACGTCACCTATCGGCGAAACCCTGCATGCCGTCTGCAACTCGCCTTTCCTTAACGCACCGCAAGGCGAACAGCTGCGTGGCGATCCAGAGCCGCAACCGCCGCACAGCTTGGCCTTAACCCAACGCCTCCCCAGCCTTATGCACAAAATAACTGTTTACCTAACCCATACGCTGATCAACGTTTCCCTCGCCCCGAATAAGAATCCGGGTGGGGGACATGGAGAATCGGCTGAAGGGAGTTGTCTCCTGGTTGCCGGCTTTGGGGGGCCGTTGGTTCGCCTTCTGTCACGCCCACTCCATGTAATCACCGCTTCCTAAACCATAAGCTGATCAACGCTCCAGCACCCCCCGCCGTAGAGACTGCGGTGGACTAACGGTTTGGATGGGTTCCAACAATCGGTGAACGCCACCCCGTCCCGCCTAACATGCGACATGCGATGGTTTCAAAAAAACGTTACTCAAGTCGCCTCACACTCCTTCGTGATCGCTGCCTTAACACACTGATGACGCGCTAGGCCGTAGTAAAGCATCTGTCCACGGGCTCAGGCCACTGCACCGGCAGCGGGTGCTTAGTGCCGGAGGAGCGAAGCGACGTAGGCACTGAGCATAGTTCCGTACGGAGGGTACGACTGCCCTGAGCAGCTTAGCGCTGCGCTAGCCCCTCGTTCGGCGTTCTGTGCTGCTCGAGCACTCTACTGATTCCCACCCTTGCGCGAGCTCCCGCTCGCGCTCCCGCCCTGGTTGTGTCTCCCTGTCAGGCCCTGCTGCCGCTGTCTCGCTGCCGCCGCGGGCGTGGCGGCTCGCTTCTGGCTCGCTTCTCCGTGGCTCAAGGCCGGTGGTGCTCGCAGTTCCGCACTGCGCTGCCGGCGCTTCGCGGACGGCTGCGGCTCTGGGCGCTGCGCTGGCCTCCGGGGTTGGGGTTCTTCTTGCGTCCTGGCGAGCTGCTGAGCCTTAGGGCAGTGTGGCTGCGCTGGGTCGCGGGGGTGGCTGTGCGCCGCCCCGTTGGCCGATCGTGTGCCTTGGTTTTCTTTCGGTGCCCCCGGTCTGGGGGCCCCCGTCGCCGCTGGAGGGTTTTTACGCTTGGATCTCCGCCCGGCTGCCCTTTTTTACCTCCACGTTTGGCGTCGACAGGTGGCGTTCCTTGTTGGGCGTCTCGGTGTGTGGCTTGCCCTTGCGGGCTCGCTGCTGTCGGCGCTTGGGCGGCTCTTGCGAGTCCCTCGGTGTCCGGCGTAGTCGGGCGGAGCTCGATCGGCCTGGGGGTGTGCTTGTGCTGTTGAGTGTCGCTGCGCTGCCGTCCCTCTCGGCGCGTGTGCGTGCGGGGGTGCCGCGTTGGTGCTCGCCGCTGTCTGTTGTGGTTGGGGCGCGGTTTCGGTTGCCGCGCCCCTGGTTTGCTGGCGCGCGCCTGTGCCGCTGGCTGCGCCTGTGCTCGGCGCTTGCTTGTTGCTGCTGCTCCTCGAGTGTAAGGCCCTTTGTCAGAGCTCGGTTTGCCGGCTTCCTCTCGGCCCCCTTCGCTTCGGACTCCCTTGGGGCTTGCTAGCAGCGTCTTAGCTAGCGAAGGGCAGTCCCGGAGTACGGAACACAGCAGGTTTCATTGACACGGGACCCTCACCACCAGCCGTTTCAGGCAGATCGGGCGGCTAGGTCCGGCCCGTGGGGTGAGGACACGGGGGTTAGCGTGCCCGCGAGCCGAGACCCCTGACATAGTCCCAGCTACAACCGCATAATGGCCGACGATGTTCGTCTGGTCTGGGTGGCCCCTTTTTGGGGCGAGCCATGCACCCATGCGCAGCTGGGACAGGTTTCATTCCCCAGGACATGCTGCCTCGTCAGCTTAGATATCAAGATACTTACCAATCTAGTCCTTCTAGCATAGATAGAGTCCAAGGCTGCCAGAATTGGCGGTTGACTCAAGTACCTTACTCTGAGTTCCATGCTGCAAAATAATTGAAGGCCTTTGCGTCGTTGGGGGGGGCACTGTCCACTTGCTACCAGCGCGTTACTCAAGGCGACAGCTCCTGTGATACAACCAGAAAAGCACAGCCTATCCTCGGTCCGCGCCACCTTGCCACACAGCCTAGTGCCTTCACGCAGTGCAGCTGCTCACCAACTGGTGGGCTTTCACTGCAGAACCAGCGTGGGGAGTCAGGGAAGGGTACCTGAGACGACCGCCAGTACTGGCGTTTGTCTCGGGTAGCTCTGTGAGCTGGCGCCCGTCGAACGGGAAAACGGGCCTAGCCCCAGCCCGCCCTTGGGGGCTCCCGGCCGCCCCATGACCGACTGTACTTCACCCGGACATGGTCGTGGCCATGGCTCACACAGCGCGTAGACGTCCTCGCGCAGCCCCGTGTGGGCGGAGCCCATATGGCCACCGGTTAGTAACGGAAGCCGGGGAAACCCGTGGGGCGAACTAGCAGGGTTAGTGCCCTATACGGCCAAGGAGAGCCGCAAACTTCAGGTGTACGCCTCCAAGCGCACAGTGGTGTGCTTGCGCCTGTCAAACCCCGCGAGGGGTGTGGCAGGTGCGGCTTCGGCTGATGTGCAGGCGTGTCACACGGCTCGCACGCTCACAGGCGTGGGCCATGGCAGTGGGGGCACAGCTCTCTACCCAGCGCCCTCAACCCAGCAGAAGCAGCAGAAGCAGCATCCCCATCCTCGGCAGTAGTAAGAGCAGCAGCACGAAGTGGCGCGGTGTTGCTGATAAAGTCTGCTTCAGGGCTGCAGGTGGCCGCTACCAGCCGACGGGGCGAGCCCGACCCACAACGCCTGCGCCCCCTGCGGCGCGGCACACCCGCAGCAACGGGCCAGGACCGCACACCAACAGACGTAACAACAGACCAAGTCGAGAATCTGTACCCCGGTTTGGGGCCCCTTGCTAGTGCCTGTGGTCTGGTGTCGCCACCGAAGCGCAACCCAGGCGGCGCCGCTGCGCCGCCGCGCCCACCTACCGGGCTCGCAAGGGCGATCAACGCAGCTGCAAGTCAGACCAGCTCGACTCGGCTTGGCGCCTGACGCTCCGCACAGGTGTAACACAGAGCCCTGGCAGCTGCAGTGCAGCTCACGCGCCAGCCCAATGCCAGCCCGCACGACCGCAACTCAAGCGGCTCAAGTTGCTTGGACCCAGGCCGCACGCCGCTCCTCGCGCTGCCTGACGCGGCCGGCCCACACTCCACTCCACATGCTAGACCCCTGCCCCCGCCCGTGACGCCGGCGCACCCGTGCCCCTCCGCCGCCTCGCCGCCTTCCCGTCGTGCGGGCTGCGCCGTGGCGGCCCGGCTGCCTAGCCCCACCGCCGTCTGCTTCCAACACCCACGCCCAACATGGGTGCGATGTCCTTGCGGCGGCCTTGCCTCCAATGCCGACGCCCAAGGCGCAGGTCTGCCTGGCGCTCCGCTCGCAAGCCGCATCACGCCGCTGCCCTACCCATCCCGGCACCCCGCCGACCAGTGCGGCGCCTGGGCTCCGCAGATCCGCTCGCTCCATCCCGCGCACGCCGGCGGCTCACACAGCTCAATGATCCCCACCGCCGCCCCCAGCCCCTGCCCCTGCCCCCGCCCCCAGCCCGGCTGCCGCTACCACGGCCGCCGCGGCCTCCCGTCCCCATAGTCCATGTCGCGCCGTAGCGTCCCGGCGCCTGTACGGCACGCGCACGTGCCGGCCGCCAGCTGGTGCATGACCGACAGCCCCCTGGCCCCCCGCACCACCGCAGGCCCGCCTGCCCCAGCCGCCGCGCCTGCTGCCCGCCCAGCGCAGCTGCTGCTGGCGCCGCGCCTGCGCCTGCGCGTGCGCGTGCGCGTGCGCGTGCGCGTGCGCCTACTGCCGCGGCGCCCTGGCGTCCCGCACTACCGCGGCCCAGCCTGCCCCTGCGGCAGCTGCTGCTGGCGCCGGGCCTGCTGCTCCTGCAGCGCCACCAGCACGCGCCACTTGACGGCCGAGGCGGCGTCGCTGCGCAGCCGCGACTCGGGGGTGGCCAACAGGTACGAGTCAAGGCCGCCCATGTCCTCAATGGACCTTGAGGGCGGGAAGAGAGGGAGACAAGAGGGACGCGGCGGGTTGGTGTCAGTCGGGGTTGCAAAGGATGCTGCACGGTCGAGCTCCTGCCTGCCCATCTGTGCCCCACCCCCCGCCCGGAGCTCTGGCCGCGTCCACCCTTGCCCCCAACAGCACCCTAGCCCCCATTTTGCCCCCTCCTCGCCACACACACCAACCCTGGGCGTGCCGCGCGGGTCGTGTTACTGCCTGCTGCCTATTTCTAAACACACCGTGCCGCCCTTCCCCCTCCGCTCCTCGGCACGAACCCACCGCAGCGTGTCCCGGGTCATGGTGAGCTCCACCTTGCGGCCTAGCGCCTCACTGAACAGCCGCACGCGGTGGAAGTTGGGCCGCACCAGGGACACGCGCCTGGGAGGCAATGGGGTGGGGAAGGGGAAGATGTGTGTGTGTGTGTGTGCGTGCGTGGTGCTAGGGATGGATATGTGGGGGGTGGGGGGCCTGCCCCATGCGTGTGTTGGGGTAGCTTGCGGAGAGCTGCGGGCATGGGGGCACGGGACGGGGCCCCAGGGCCAAGCGGCAGCTACGGGCTGAGGATGCTAGAGCGCGGAGAGGAGGGCCGGGTGGTGCGTAGGCCGCATTCGAGCAGCGGGCGGGTGTGTGGGGGCAGGTGTGTGTGTTTCAACAACGAGCTGCGCCCGTGCCACTCGCTCCCCTCATACACCTGCCTCGGATCCGGCGCTGCTCTCCCGCCCCTCCCCACCCCTTCCCCTGCCCCGCTCACTCGTCCTTGCTTTTGGGGTACTGCCGCACCCGCAGCGACAGCTGAGTGTCGCCCCACACAACGTCGCGCCGCATCGCCTGCAGCCGCTCCAGCTGCTGCCGCGCCGGCGGGATGAGCCGTGTGAGCAGCTCGCGCGCTTTTGACGACATCACGAGAAAGCTGATGCCCTACACGAGGCGCGACGGGCTATGAGGTTGCGCTCGGCGATGGGCTCAGGCGGTCATCGCGAGACTCGGCGGGTGGTGTCGTGCTTCACAGCAATGCTACGTAGTTGGCGCTGTCAGCGCGCTGTCCGCAAGGGCGAAACGCGCCTGAGTTAGAGCGTCATATGAAAAGGGAGGGCGTTCACGACTGCGAATGAATGCAAGCGCATAGTATAACAGAACTTGTGAACGGCCGTGCATCGCCGTGCTAAGCGCGTAGAACTGTGCCAATACCGTGGTCTCTCTTTTCCCCCGCCCCCACCCCACCACACGCGCGCCAACGCGACCGGCATTCGACTATCGGTGCCTCCTGGCAACGAGGCCCATGCGGCATGGCCGTAGGAGGGCCACATGGGGCTCACCCGCGGACCCGCTGGCCTTCTGCCGGGCCCAGAATGATCTTGGCCGGAGCGGCAGATTGGGCGAGTCCATTCAACAGGGGAGCGTCCCTCCAATTCATCAACTCTTGTCAAGACTAGTCAGCACTGTGCAGGGGGCTCCTCTTGATGCTCTGTGCAGCAAACCAGCCGGGCCAGTCCACTCCGCCGATCCGCAGACATGACAAGTGTACAACCCACCCCGGCCGCGGCGGCGCCCCGGCGGCCCTCGCCCACCAACACACCACGTGCAGGCCGCGGCCGCTGGCTGCAGCGCCCCGGCAGCTCCCTCTCGCACACGAGGGCCCCATATGCGATGCGAGGCTGCACCGCTGCAAACCTGCACCTTTTCCACCCGCGTATGCCCCCAACGAAATGCAAAGGCTCCTTGTAGAGTGGGCCTTCTCGGCCCTCCGCTTGCAGTGCAGTCCCATGAGTGCGGTGCGGTGCGATGCGGAAGGTCTTCATGGGGGCCGTGCTCAGTGCCTCGACGCTCATCCAAAACCCCAAAGGCTGTGTGGCGCGTTGTACCTACCGCCCAACGCGCTCCTGTCCCCCGCCGCCCTCTAGGCGCTGCGACCGCCTTCTACCATTTCCCCACCCCCTGCGTCCAGCATCTTGTATGAAGACACCTCGATCGCCCCCAGCGCCCAACAGCACACAACCACCGAAGCAGCGCGGCGCTCTCTGCGGCGCCTTCCCCCAAACCCTCGTCACACACCACGAGGGACCCACAACGCCCACCGCGCGTACGCGCGTACGAGCACACAGCGCGATCACTTCTACGAACGCCGACACACACGAACACACACGCGCCCTTGCCGGCTCCCGCGTCGGGGTGCGGCTCGGGCGGCTTGGGGCCGATGTGCGCGCAGCGAGCGCCCATGCTGGCGGCGCCGCCCAACGACATCATGCGGTACCAAGGACACAGGTCTACACACAAAGCACCAAACACGCAGCACCAACACAACACACAACGACACAAGCAGGCGCAGACTCAGACGCAGACGCGCCTCAAAATCGCCCGTGACGGGGCCCTCCATGGCTCGCAGCCATCTCTCCAGCCGCCGCAGGGCTCCCACCGCAGGCGCGCACCCTCCGCGCGCCGCCGCCTCATCGCTCACTGCGCGCGCCGCCCGCCCATCGCGCCGCCGCACACACGGCGCCTCGCGCCGCGCCCCCCGCACAAGGATGTACAGTGTACGGCGGTACGACAGCTTCACGGCGCGAGTGACAACGCGGTTTACGACTTGAGGGCCTTGTAGTACAGCTCCAGGTAGTCGAGTGCGGGGCTGTTCCAGCTCCAGTCCTACACATGGGAGGCGAGCGGGAGCGCGGGAGCGTGGGGAGCGGCACGCACCGGCCAGCAGCTGAAGCGGGCTCCAAGTAAGCTTGCACAGCAGACGTCTGACGTCGCCGCGAGCGAGCGATATGCGAGTGCGGCATAGCACGGCAGCCAAGGGCCAGCTGCCGCCTGCCGCCTGCCGGGCCGCATGCCCCAGCAACGAGGCTGCACGCGGCGCGAAGGCACCGCCGGCGTGCGAGCGGTGCGGTAGACACGCAGCCTCCGCCCGCCGCCCAGGGCCACCCGCAACACCCCCGCACCTGCGTCATGGCGCGCCGCCGCAGCGCCTGCCACATGGGCCTGTCCGAGTAGAAGGCGGACAGCGCCCGGTTCAGCGCATAGTCCATGCCCGCGAAGTCGGTGCCCTCGAAGGAGTAGCCGTTGGTCTCCATGCCTGCGGGGAAGGAGGGGGGAGGGCAGGAGGTGGGTGGCGGCGCGGGGTCACGGCACGGGCGTTGCGTGGTGTGTGACGCAGCGACAGCGCGGCGTGGTGCGGTGCGGTGCGGTGCGGTGTGGTGCGGTAACGGTGCCGGCACAGCGTGCCGAGCCCCAACGCCCCCCGCCCCCTCCCTTACCCTTGGCCCGCGCCCGGTCCTCGTCGTGGTCCACGTCGTACACCGTGTCCACCAGGCCGCCCGTCTTGCGCACGACAGGGATGGTGCCGTACCGCATGGCAATCATCTGGCGGGCCAAGGGGGGACGGCGGGCGGCAGCGGCTTGGCGCAGCAGCCCAGCCCCAAACACAAGACCTCCCCCCTTGGCCAAGCCCCACAGCAGCAGCCCAGCCCCACAGCTCCACACGCTTCCTTTCCCCAACCCAAACACACACCGCCGCGCGGTTCGTGCTTACTATGTGTCACCTACTGGCATACGCACCACCGCCGCACCCCCACCTGCGTCAGGCCGCACGGCTCGAACATGGAGGGCACCAGGAACATGTCGCTGCCGGCGTAGATGAGGTGGCTCAGCGGCTCGTCGTACGTGAACACCAGCGCCGCGCGGTCGGGATAGGCCTTGGACAGCTGGTCGCGGAGCGCGTCAAACTCGCCCTACGGGAGCCGGGGAGGGGAGGGGAGGGCAGGGTGGTGGTGGTGAGTGCACGGCAGGCGGCAGCACCCCAGCGGTGATGCAGGCGCCAGGCGCGCGACGGCGCGTCACCATGCGGCCGCACGCATGGCCGCACGCATGTGGCAGTGCAGGACTGCGGCGCATGGTGGTGCGGAAGTCGCCCGTGCAGTGGGGCCGGGCCGCGGCCGCCGCTGAGGTCGCATGTGTGCGTTCACACATGGCGTGGCGCCGGGTCGTGGGACGGGGTGGCGTCGTGTCAAGGCAGCTGGCGGCCCCACGCCCTGCACGCGGCCGTCGGGCGCCGAGCCCAGCAGTCCCATACGTGTGCTTCGATACGTGTTATGAACCCCATATGTTGAGCGTATGCAGTCTTAACGGGTATCCTTGGTGGAGGAGAAACCCCACCTGCACGCGGCCGTCGGGCGCCGAGCCCAGCAGCACGAACTGGCCGCCCCGCTCCAGCGTGCGCCAGGCGGCGTGCTTGATGAGGTGGATGCCCTGTGGGCCAGGGGCGGCGTGTGGGGGAGGGGGAGGCAGAGGTCGAGGGTTGACAACACACCAGCGGCCCGCCCCCCATCGCCCGTTTCTTCCACCCGCTCTTGCGCTCGCTGGCTCCTTCCCTCTCCTCCCCTTTTTCGCCAGTCCCTTCGCTCCCCCCAAGACCCTGCCCGCACCTTCTGCGCCACCAGCCGCGTGACGCAGCCCACCACGGGCACGTCCGCCTGAGCTAAGCCCAGCCGCTCCCGCAGCATACGCCGCGCCGCGTCCTTGCCGGGGCCCACATTGTCTGCGGAAAAGTGCTGCGGCAGGCAGGGGTCCTCGGAGGGGTCCCAGATGTCCTGCGGGCGAAAAGGGAGAGGGATGTCAGGCAAGGGTGACCGGGGGGTAGGTTGGCGGCAGGCAGGGGGGCTCCCGTTGCCGTACACCTGCTGTACACCTGCCGTACCTGGTCGATGCCGTTGAGCACGCCGTACAGCTTGTGCAGGTGCGTCGCCACCGAGGGGTGGCCGGAGATCTGGTGTTGGGGGTGGGGTGGGGGGCCGTAGGCGGGGCGCAGCCGGGGGTCGGGGCAACACAGAGGCAAGGCAGCACCGGCGAGCGGCGGCTGCGGCGCTGCGAAGACGGGGCAGCTGCCGTACGGGCCCTGCTGCCGTACCTCGCGGGCGTACGTGGGCGACACGGTGGTGGCCACGTCGCACGACTGCATGGCGCGGCCGATGAGGTCGGCGCCGTACGACAGGTTGTGGATGGTGAACACCGCCTTGCTGGAGCCGCGGTCGCCCCATGCGATGGTGGCGCTCTGCCAGTCGTGGCAGTGTACAATGTCGTACTGTTGCCGTACGACATGTTTGGGGGGCGGCGGGAGGGTGCGAGGGAGGGTGAGGAAAGGGGTAGTGGGCGACGGTGGGGACGGCGGGGTCTGAAGAGCCAGCGTCGTGCAGGCAGGTTGCTGGCAGCGACCTCGGGTCCGCGCTCGCGCCTGCCTCCGGGCCCCCTCCTCCCAGCTGCACCTGCTTTCCCGTGTTCTTGAGGTACTGCAGCGCGGCGCCGCAGAAGAACGCAAACCTGCGACCAGCGCCAGCAGCGCAATGCAGCGTGAGAGGGCGGGGGCGGGCCAGCCGGGTCCGGCACGGCGTCGCCACGCGCGGTGGCCGCCCTGCCTGCTGCCGCTTCCTGCCCCTGGCCACCTGTCGCTGTCGGCCCGCCATGCCAGGCATCATGCACCGTGCCCGCGCACCTCTGGGCGTCGTTGTTCTTGCCGTAGATGCAGCCCACCCAGAACATGCCGTTCTCCGGCTCCAGGAAGGTGGTGGGCAGGCCCTCCACCAGGCCGCGCCACACGCGCACCACAGTGCCGCTCCAGTTGAACGACGACAGCTGCACCAGCTCGTCAACCTGGGTAGCGGGGGGAGGTGGAGGAGGAGAGCGTGTGTGTATGGGCGTGCAAGCGTGGCGGAGTTGCAGATGGGCACAGATGGGCGGACGAACTCGGCGGCTGGATGTACGGCAGGTGTGTCGTACTTACGAGCTTGTAGTTTATGCAGTCGTACTTGGGCAGGATGGCCTCCACGTCGTGGCCCTGCTCCTGTACGGCACGGCCCAGCGCCGTGACCACGTCGCCCATGCCGCCGACCTGGGAGCGAGGGAAGGGGGAGCGGGGGGGAGGAGGTGTGCAGGGGTACAGCAGGGCACACTGTTGTTCGCGCGCTAGGGGTGAGGGGTGGGGGTGAGGCAGCGTGCGGAGATGGCGTGTGTCAGCTGAGCAACGCAAGCGGATCCTGGACAAGCAGGGGTCCCACGGACGCCGGACTGCTTTCCAGCCCCCGTGCCGTACTGTGCACCGTTGCCGTACCTTGGCGATGGGCGCCATCTCCACCGCCACGTGCACGATGTTGAGCATGCGCCGCGGCGTGGCTGCGGGGGCGGCAAGGGGGCGGCAGGCGGCAGGCGCGGCTGGAAGGCGGCGGAAAAGATGGGGTAGCGGCGGCGTACCACTGCACCAGCAGACCCACTCCCGGTGTTCTTCTCCCCATCTTCTTCTCCCCATCTCGGGCCCCGCCGCGCTGCTCACTGCTGCCCTCCACCGGCACGTGGTATTCCAGGCCACCGTTGTCGTCCAGGAAGCCACCCGCCATGGACTCCGAGTCGGAGAACGACAGGTCCAGGCCCCAGGCGGAGGCGGGGATCTGAAGAGGGCGGACGGGGAGCAACGGCGAGGAAGGAGTTGGAAAGCGGCCCACAGCCAGGGGGGGCGGCAGCTCAGCACGGCAGGGGCGCCTTGCCCTCCGCACAGCCCCGCTCCTCTCCCCTCCCGCTCCTTGCCCCCCAACTGTCCCCCCTGTCCGCGCACCTCCACGGTGGCCTTGTAGAAGCCCAGCCCCCCGGGCAGGCACGGCACCAGCCGCGCCACCAGCGGCCGCATGGCCCCGCCCTCGGCGTTGCAGGCGGCGGCACCGCGGCGGTTCCAGGTGGCCCGCAGCCAGATCTCGGGCCGCCCGCGTAGCATGGTGGCCTGAGCAGGGGGAGGGGAGCGGGGGAGGGCGGGAGCGAGTGCGACGAGCGGTAACATACCCACATCGCACGGTTGTAGGGGCTAGAGCGCTCACCGCTCACCGTGCAACCGCTCTCCCCAGTGCACCTCCACGACATGGCCCCAAAGCACACATGCCTCCTTCCAAACCCTGCTCCCCTTACCCGCCCCTTTCCCCATCCTCTATCCTCGCCCCCTCCTCGCCCCCACCTCGGGCCGGTAGTACACCTCCACCGCGCGGCCCGCCTTGGGGCTGAGCGGCAGCGTGTACATGAACTCGTGCACCACCTCGCGCCGCTTCTTCTGCGTCAGGCCCTGCGGGGTGGAGGGGGTGAGAGAGAGGGAGGACATGGGGGTCAAGGAAAGGGCACCGCATGTGTGTGCAGGTGCGTGTCTTCTGCAACACTTTTGCTGCACGAAACACACACTTACACAAGCACCCCCCCCCGTCCCCGTCAAACTTCCCTTCCACTCCACCACTCCCTCGCCGCCTCACCTTGGCCTCCACCTTGCGCACCGCCCATCCTGGCTCAGCCGCTAGACTACACGAAACACACAACTACCCCCTCCCCCCCCCCCC
>BDDC01000477.1:0-10179 GCA_001662425.1 Chlamydomonas sphaeroides
AGCCCAGCCCAGCCCAGCCCAGCCCAGCCCAGCCCAGCCCCCAGCCCAGAACGCCGTAGCTCGTCAGTCCCGGCTACTCACCAAACACGCCGAGCGCGGTGCAGATGATAACAACGGCCAGCGGCACCAGCATCACGGAAGGTGACTCACGGATGACCGCAGCCACGACCTGGATAGGGCAGGTGTCGGGACGGCCGCACATTCAAACAACAACTTGAATGATGGGCGGCGCTATGCCCTGGGTTGAGGAGGCGCCGCTTCTCGCGGGTGTGACTGGTACGCGGGAGCGGGTTGCCGGGTCGCGACGCTAGACGCCAAGGGTTCCGTGCGTGTGCTGCGCCCCGCGATCCCCGGTCAGTATTACTTAGTGCATTATGTGCGACCACTTCCAGTCGTTGGCGTTGTGTCCGTGCGTACGCCGTGCTGTGCGTCCTGCCTTAAGGGTTTGCAGAAAGTCATGGCAATGGTCCCTTGCTTACTCGTCTGCTGAAGAAGGCCAGCGTTGACGCCCGCTGCAAAGCATGTCGTCGGATGCCAGGCCCAGCGCCAAGGCTGTGCGACGATTCAAATCGCTCTGGATGAGGTGTTGCAGACCAATCAGCTTGGCGTCTACTGGATGGCTTGCGGGCTGCGATTTGTGTAGAAATGCCTTCTTTTGCGGAGCCGCACACCGATGCGTTTCGTCCAGTGCCCTGGTCACTTGATACGCGTGGCGTGTCCATGGACGTGCAGCTCTCAAGATGCATCACAAGTCTGCTTTATTACGGAGAACATTGCGAGTCTATGCTCCACGTCGCACGTAACGGGGCGTGAATAACTCACTGATGCTTACGTTTGGGCAACAGGAAACTGCATGAACATGTTTCGGGCACGCAATCATAGGTCCGCCCCCATGCCGCATGCCCCGACTGCATGTCCGACCGTACCCCGCGACCTTGGCTCCCCTGGGCTACGGGCTGACATGGCCGTCGACGTCTACAGCTGCTCAGATGATGTCTCGCCGCCGTCACTGCGCACCCGGGTGCCTTGCGTGAGCTTCCGCCCCTCGTCTGGATTCCGCTAGCCATGGAAGTGTTTAAGCATGCCAATGGAGCGGGCTCGAACCCAACTGCAATCCCTCTGTACCTCCTCTTCCTGTCACCACCTGGCTGCTGCGCAACAGACGTCCTGTGGCTGAGCGCGCTGCCAACCTGCGCTCGGGGGCTTGTCTCCTGGTTGCCAGCTTCGAATTGGCCTCTGGCATGCCATCTGCATTGCCCGAAACACCGCTTCCCACCTAGCGGCCAATGGCCGTCACCCAGCCGAGCAAACACCGCCGCCAGATACCGCCACCCACGACTAGCAGCCGCGCTGGCACACGCACGGGGCGTGGGGCATATTACTGCAACTTACTAATAACCCACGCGTGTCGTGTTACACTCTGTTCCTAACTTTGGACACGCACGCGCCCCCCGCCCCCGCCCCGCCGCCGCCCTTGTCGCTCACCCCACCCCTGACGCGCCGGCGGCCTGCGGCCCCATCCCCAGCACCCCGCCCAACCCCACGCTGGCCCCGGGGTGGAACACGGGGTTCTCCGCCCACAGCAGCCCTCCCCGGGCCAGACGCAGCGGCCCAAAGGGCGTTTCGTGGTCGGCCCTGCCCTGCTGCTGCTGGCCGTCTGCTGCTGCTGAGGCGGAGGCGCCGGTCAGGTTGGCGAGCAGTCGCCAGCCGCGGGCCGACAGCGCTGCCGACAGCGCCTCGTGCGCCGGGCGGCTGTGGGTGCGGACATGCAGGGCCTGGCGGTGGCGGTGGTAGGGTTGCGGGGTTGGGGGCGGGGGTCGGGGAAGGGGAAGGGGAAGGGGCGGCAGGTGTAGGAGGCCACCCGACCACGCAGCTGGCTGGCTGGCCGGGTGACTACCGGTAGGCGGTGGCAGCGCGCCGGGTGGGTGGGTGGGCGGGGGTGCGCCGCTGCGTGAGCCCACCTTCGGGAGGACCCCTCGCGGTGACGCACCTTGACGCGGGCATCCAGAAAGTCCATCGCGGCTGGGTCCGCGAGCGCCTCCTCGCCGCCGCCCTGCGCCAAGGCGAGCGGCGGCAGGTGGCGCGGGGCTCGGGGCCGGGCGCGCCATGTCCCCACGCGCAGGGCAGCACACGCAGCGCCGCTAGCCGGCAGGAAGCCGCGTCCGGGCATGTGGCTGCGCGCACGGCATCGCATGCCGCGTACCCCACTACTGACAACACCCGGGTGCTCCGTCGCCATGCAGGTCCGATGCGGCCAAGACCACCGCGGCCGGCGGCTGCAGCAGCTGGCACCAAGGCTACGACACGCCTCGGCACACGTGTGTGTTCGTTGACAAGTCAAGTGCACGCGCGTGTGTGAGCGGTGAACGTGGCCGTGGCAGCGCGCTGTAGCGCACCTGCAGCTCGGCGATGAGCAGGTCGACCGTTGTGAGCGGCTCCAGCAGCTGCGTCAGCGCCAGCGGCCGCACCGCCGCCACGCCGCCCAGGGGCCCGCCTGGCGCCGTGGCCGCGGCCCCCACCTCGGCCGCCTGGCGGGGGGCAGCGGGGGTTGGCTTTGAGAGGGGCGCCATGCAGCGACGTGGGCGTGTGCGCTCCCGAGGCCCGCCCCATGCGACGTACCTGCGGCGAGCCAGCGGTGGCGCGGCCGGCCGCCAGGGAGCTCCGAACCAGGGTCACGGCGTGGGGCAGGCCGTTGGCAGCCGCTTGCTGGCGGTCGCAGGGGTGGTCGAGGGAGGGCAGGGGAGGGCAGGGGAGGGCAGGGGAGGGCAGGGGAGGGCAGGGCGCGCTGTTGGTCGGGGCCCACGAAGGGGGGGGTGGTGGATGGGGCAGGAGAGGCAGCCTCACAGCCGGTCTGTGGGCCGGACGGGCAGATCCCTGGCGCCGGCACACCGCTTGCGCGGCTACGGCTGCTGCCGCATAGGCCCCGGGTGCTGCCCGCCCGTCCGTAGCTCCTGGTGGCAGCCGGGGGATCTTGGTCAGGGGAGGCGGCCGCAGCAGGGGCCACCAACGCCGGCCCCCAGGCAGCGACCACCCTACCCCAGCACGGCCCTCCACCACGCACCTCCCGCAGCCGCTGCGCCTGGCCCTCGCCCTCCTCCGCCGACCCCAGCACCAGCCCCAGCAGCGCCAGCCGCCGCGCGGGCTGCAGCCGCCGCATGGCGCCGCCGCCGCGCAGCAGCCAGGACGACCCCGCCCGGGCACCCAGCTCGGCCAGCTGCGTGGGCGGGCGGCCGGGGTGGGCGGCAGCATGGGCGACAAGGAGCGGCCGGGGCGACAAGGGGCGGCAGGGGCGGCAGAGGCAGCAGGGGCGGCAGGGGCGGCAAATACAGACGAGTTGGTGCCGCGGCTGGGTCCGCCGGAGGGAGGCCGACACGGCCGGGGCTTCGGGGCGCCGGCGGCAGGGCTGGTGGCAGCCTGGGCCTGCCGCCCCGGCGTGCAGATCCGACCCTTGTGCCACACGGCCGCGGCTCGGTGCCTCCTGTCGGCGCTTCCTCTCGGCCCTTTCGGCTCCTCACCGCAAAGGGCTCGCCGCGGTCGGGCTCGGCGGCAGCAGCGGCGGCGGCTCGCAGCAGCGCCAGCCAGCCCGGGTAGTCCTCGTCCAGCACGGGCAGGTCGCCCAGCAGGGAGGAGCCGTTGAGGCCGCGGCGCACAAACTCATCGTGCCTGCGGGCAGGGAGGGAGGGAGCGGGACAGCGCGTAGGGAGGTGTGTGTGCCGCACGCTGGCGACTGGGGCTGGCGATTCGGCCCCACACCCCACAGCGCCAGGCAGCAGCGAGGGAGCGAGGGCGCTCGGCGCCGTGTGCTTGGCGCCGTGCCCGGCTGCGGCAGCTGGTGTGCCGCTGCCGCGCAGCGCGTCACAGCGGCGGAGCCTCATGCTCGCTAGCTGTGTCTACAGCCGCGCGAGCCTGCTACTGCTAGCGAAGGAGCCCGCTGCTGCAGCTGCTGCTGCTGCAGCGGCTGCTCCTGCGTCAGTGCCAGTGGGTTGAGAGCCTGTGGCCGCGAGGGGTGGGGCCCGCCCTTCCGGCATCGGGGAGTTGGAGCGCACGGGGCCTCCGCCCGCAGCTTGCCTGTCGCAGGGTATCCGCACGGCCAGCCGGGCGAGTCGCGGCCCCGCCAGATCGCGGCACTCGTACTCGTATGACGTACGGATGCCCAGCCAGTCCGTCACGTATTCCGGGTCAAACTTGGCGGTGGCCAACGGCCAGAGCCAAAACAGGCGGTCGTGCTGCAGGGCGAGGCGGGCGGCAGAGGGAGGGTGGGAGCTTAAGCGGCAAGCTCGGAGCTCGCCAACCGCCGGGCGTCGTCGTAAGCAGTCCGGCATGTACGACAACACTCGGCAATCCGTGACACCGCCGTACCGGGTATGTCAGGTGCGGCGTGTACGGGTTGTAGCCGGCCACGAGCACGTCGTCCATGCGCGCCTCCGGCAGTACGACGCCCGGCAGGCCGCCTGGGAAGGCCGGCCCGGGGTCGCCGCCGGCGTCGGCGGCCTGCGAGACACGGCGGCGCGCGGCACGAGCAAAGCGTCGGCGGGAATTGCGCCGCCGGCGCTTGCCTGGTGCCTCAGCAGCTGCACCGTGTCAGGCTTTTGCATCGCCCAGGCCCGCTCGGAGGGGCGGGTAGCAGCGACCGGCCGCAGCAGGCGGCGCCATGCGAGGGGCGCACCCGCTGGCGCTGCTGCTGCCGCGCAGCGGCCTCCCTGTGCTGCAGCTCGGTCAGCGGCGCCCAGTCAAGCAGCCCAGCGGGCCGCTCGCTGCGCTGGTGCGTCTGCGGCGGCGCGAGGGCGCAGGCAGCGCGGGGCGTGGGGGCGGCGTTGCGCTGTCTGGGACACACGCCACACCACACCACACCACACCACACCACACCACACCACACCACACCACACCACACGGCAGCTGCGCGCCGCTGCTGTCTCCTGGTGCGCGGCAGGGCGGGGCGGCGCCGGCCGCCGCGCTGGCGCGCTCGCAGCCTGGAGCACCGGCGGCGCCTGGCGGCTCCACCGTGCGATAGCGTGGCCCCGACGGCGCGGCCCGACATGGAGCCGCCACTGCCCGCCGCACCCTTCCACACGACGTGCGCATGGCCATGGCCACAGGAGCATACCCCGCACCCACACCTGTCGCCGAAACCGCACCCGCAGTCGCAGCCACCGCCCGCACCTGGTGGCAGGTGAAGGCGTCCATCCAGCGCAGCCGCAGCCGCAGCGCGGCCATGGAGTAGCGCCAGTGCGCCGTCTCGATGTGCGTGTTCTGCGGCGGTGCAGCCACCGGCAGCAGCCACCAACACCACCACCAGCATCACCAACGCGTCGGCATGCGTAACGCGAGTCAGCCCAGCGGCCCCGGAGGGCGCGCCCAAAAGGGCACTGCACTGCCCGAAACACACTCGGCATGCCGCGCTCACGCGAGGCAGCGCGAGGACGCGGCAGGCAGCGGGCGGGACCCCGGCTGCAGCAGCTCCTGCGGCATCCCCAAGCTGTCACGACCGAACTAGTCGGAAGTGACACAGGCCTGGGCACGGGAGTCACTAAACGCCCGCCGCTGTCCGTGGAGGACCTGGGCGCCTTGGCAGCACCTGAGTACCGGGAGCGTCGCGCCGGTCCCTGGTCCCAAGCTGCTGCTGTGTGCGCGCTCGCTCGCTGCTGCAGTGCTGCGGACCTGCGCTACGATACGGTACGGTAGGTACGGGGCTGACAAGCCGCAGCCGCAATGCAGCGACCCGCGCTGGCGCGCGCACCTGCGGCATCTCCAGGTAGCCGCCGCTGTCCAGAAAGTCTTGCCGGTACCACACGGAGAAGTCCTGGGGCGGGGCAGCAGGCGACGGGGAGGAGGGGGCCGGCGGCTAGGGTTAGTGCGCTGGGCTCTGTGCACGCCAACCGCCGCGGTCGACGAACCCAACCACCCACGCGACCTTCCACCCAACCGCCCAACCGCCCAACCGCCAGCGCACCCCTATGTAGAACTCGGTCGAGTCGTTGCGCTGCGCCAGCCCCTCCGGGCACCACCGCCCCTCCTCGGGCCTGAGCTGGTAGCACACCCGCCCGACGTCCGCCTCCGCCTCACACGCCGCCTGCAGCTCGGGCTGCGGCGCACCAGGGCGGGTGCCCTGCGGCGGCTGCCATTCCAGGAACATGCCGGCCCTGGTCATGGCGGTGTTGCAGGCAGGGCGCGGGATGGTGGCGAGGCAGGCCGGGCAGGGCGGGCATGGGCGAGCGCCTGGGGCGCCTGCGCGTCCTGGGTTGTGTGCTGCGCTGTGTTGTGCTGTGTGGCCACACCGCGCCTGCCCCCGTTGCCACGGCGAGCTTGGCCACGGGATGGCCACTTCCGCGCTCCAGTCTGCTTAGGGATCTGTTTAACACTGAGCTGATACATCGACAACTCAACACTAAATATTACATCGTACGCGTCAACGGAATCGACCGCTGTGCCGGGACTCGACTGTCGCGCGGGAGCTGCTTCCCTGCGCCCTTCGATCAGCCGCACACTCGTACGCGATCAGCAGCGCGCCGCAACCCACCTGTACACGATGCCACCCGGCTCCAGCTGCTGCTTGGCCAGTTGCCCAATGAGTGCGTGCGGAAAGATGTCGTCGGGGTTTGTGAGCAGCACGAAGGCGCCGCGGGCCCGCAGCACACCCGCGTTCTTGGCCAGATACCTGGGGCGGGGGGGGGGGCAGCGGCAGCGGCAGCGGCAGTGGGGGTCCGTATGCAGCAGACGCGCTAGGTAGGGAATTTGTTCTGATGGGGCACTGAGGCTATGAACGGCACGGCTGCAACCGCGCCGTGTCGCGAACCGCAAGTCGCCCGTCGTCGCGTGTCGCGGCATCCAGTCTGTGCTGTGAAACGCGCCCGACCTCGCCCAGCACGCCCAGCCCGCGCACCCACTCGGCGAATTTGGTCTGTACGAAGGCTTTACTGCAGCCAGATTCAGATCCAGATCCAGATCCGTCGCAGGGCTGCGGCCAGCTGTGCGCCTCGGCGGGTATGGTGATGACGCGCGTGCGGCCAAAGCCGTGGCGCCCGGTCCAGGGGAAGAGCTGGCCCCAGGGCAGGTCTGCGTCGATGGCACCGGCCGCGTAGGCGGCGGGGTCGGAGTAGTTGGTCGTGAGCTTGGGCCTGGCAGGGAGGCACGACGAGGACCAGGACGAGGACGAGGACGAGGACGAGGACGAGGAGAGGAGCATCATTGAGCAGAGGACACCGTGCGCGCAAGAGGGATGTCGAGGTAGGGGGAAGCGCCGCCTCGTGCCGCCCGTGCCGCCGGCTCGCGCCGCCGAGGCACGTCGTCCCCACTGCGCTGGCGCCTCGCAACGTGACATGCGTACTGCTGATATGCCGTACCTGTACTGCACCACGACCAGCTCGTAGTCCAGGTGAGCGGCCTCGCTGCGGCGCCAGTGGTGGGCGGGGGGTGGGCGGCGCCATCATCGCGGCGATGTGTGTCGCCTTCACATTGGGCGTCTTGCGGTCGTTCCGCGGAGCCCACGGTGGGACGGCCGGCCGGGTTCGCAGATGACTGACGGCCGGGCTGCAGGCAGCCGCAGGCAACCGCAGGCAACCGCAGCCGCCTAGCGAACCCCGCGCCGCATCACGCATACGCGACGTGCCGCTCGTGCCATGCCGATGACCCTGGCATGCCCTTCATTCCCGCTCGTCAGCGAGCCGGGCGGCGCCACGTTCTGCTGTACGGATTTTTGGGTTTAGGGTTTCAACTACAAACTCTGAAACCTCCCAAGCTCACGCCGTGGCCACGATGCTTGCCAGCCAGCGCTGGGTGCGGCTGCGCAGTCCCTCGCCGCTGGGGCTGCGCAGGTACTCGTCGTTGGCGGTGGCCGTGACGATGCTGAGGTAGGGCGGGGAGCTGGGGACCCGCCAGCCGGCCGCCTCCTGCGCCGCCAGCCGCCGGCAGTGCGCGACCATGGCGGGCAGGCGGGCGGTGAGGTTGGAGGACACGGGGAGCAGGCGCTGCGGCTGGCGGCTGGAGGAGACGGCGCTGGGCTTGTCGGAGAACCTGGTGGTTGGCGTGGAGCAGGGTTCCGGCACGGGGGGCTGCGTCAGTGCCCTGAGCGAGGCACGCATCCATATGGCTGACCGCCCGCTGAAGCTTGGTCTGGGCAGCTACAGGGGTGCCGCGAGGGGCTGGGTCGGACGGCGCTGGGTGCCAGGGCGGCAGGCACGGCCCAAGGACGGACAGCCACCTGCCCGGGACGGACCGCCTGCGGCCGCGTGCGCCCCTTGCGCTCTCGGACGACCCCCGTAGCTGGCCGCCGGCCTTGCCCTCGGATGCACCTCGGGCTGCAAGGGGTGCGGCCGGGCCCCTTGGCCCCGCCCTGCCCTGCCCTGCCCGCCAGCACACGCACCTGAAGTCGCAGGGCAGCTGGCTGGCTATCTCAGCCGCTAGGTGGCGCATAGTGATCCAGTGGCCCGTGCTCATGTCAAAGGTCTGCAGCAGGGGCCGCGGCGGCACGGGGTGGACCACGGACAAGTAGGTGCGGAGGGCAGAGGGCAGAGGGCAATTGCGGGGCAGGGTGGGGGTGAACCAGCCCAAGCAGTGCCCCGTGCTCAGTCGGGTCTTGGCGGCCAATGCCACATGCCGGTGCCACATGCCAGAGCCACACATGGCCGCTTCCGCGCACCCGCCCCCCGCAACTGCGGGGCATGTTGGGAGTGAGCCCACCTGCGGCCCACCTGCGGCAGCTGCTCGAACTCCACCATGGCCGTCGCCAACGCCAGCGCCACATCGTCCGCGTGCGCGAACTGGCGCTGCTCGTGGCCGTCCGTGTGACTGTGTACGACACCGTGCCGTACACAGCCGTACAGCCAGTCGCTCATGACGTGGCTCTTGGCGCCGATGCGCTCCGGGCCGTACACATTCCAGAACCGCACCTGCGACGGGCGGCACATTGCCGTACAGCGCACCTTGCGCACACGGGTCGCGGCTACGAAGAGTGCGCGAGCAAGGCGGACCCAGAGTGGGATGGACCCCTCTGCGGAGCCTGCCTCTGCCGGTGCCCTTGCCGCCCGCGAAAGTTGACTCGGCGTCTCCCGGTCCCTTTCACGGGTCCCAGCGACACCGCTGCCGCGAGCAACAACCGTGTCGTCGTTGTATTGTGTGTCGGGCTAGGGCTGGGGCTTACCGACTTGCCCAGCCCGCTGGCCTCCACGGCCTCCTCGCCCAGCAGCTTGACCTTGCCGTACGAGGTGGGCTGGTTGGACAGCCTGGTGTGGAGAGGAGTGCAGCGAAGGGTGCGGCGAGCGTGCCGGTGAAAGCCCCCGCATGAGTAGACAAGAGGCGGAGACGCCAGGCACGCAGGCAGCACGGACGAATGGGGGGGGGGGGTAAATCCAGAAGGGGTGCAGCACCTGACCCCCGTCGCATTCCGCTGCCTCGAGTGCGGCTGCGCTGCTCCGCTCTACAGCGGCTATCTATGGACATGTGTCGTGAGCGCTGCGATCTATGTATCAGTTTGCAGCGACACTGCGCTGATGGAGCACAACGTGCCACTGGCATCGGCGGTGGGACAGATCCTAGCTTGGGGCCACCGCTCCGGTGCGAGCAGCGACGCCACCGCCCAGCCCGCCTCACTGACTGGACGTGAAGATGTACGGGATGCCGCGCTTTCTTAGGTAGGGCAGCACGTTGTCGTACATCATGACGTTGTACTGCCACACCGTGTCCTGCACGCGCCCTGCGCGCGTGCAGGCGCAGCAGCAGGAGCGGCGTCAGGCTACCGTAATAAGAAATGACCGACAGGAAGGCAAATGTTGCCGTCAGGCTGCCTGTCCTGCTGATTGGCCTAGCCCGTGGGCGCACTAAGCTGCTAACAACGTGGCAGCGCGTGCCGTGCCGGTCATGCTTAACAACGCTACGTTGCAGTAGAACTCGCAAGCTCGGTGGCGGGGGCGTATCTTGGCGGTCACCTGAGGCGGCCAGGAACTTGGAGCCGCCAACCTCACAGGCCACGAAGAAGCAAAAATCGATCCGCTCGCGGTCAAACACCCGCAGCGAGCCGTTGACCCGCAGGTCAACGTCCAGCCGGTGTTTGACCTCCAGCACCTGCCGTACATGGAGGGATAGATGGCGAGAAGGGGAATAAGATGGCGGACACGGCGCGACAGGCATGGCCGGGGGACACGAGAGCGGCACGGCAAGCGAAGGTGGGGGGGGGGGGGGGAACCC
>BDDC01000477.1:13854-40397 GCA_001662425.1 Chlamydomonas sphaeroides
TCCCCACCCACCCCCCGTCCAGCCACCCCCTTACCCTTCCCATCCCCCGGCCGGCGCCTCCCCACCTGCAGCCACAACCGCGCCAGCGCCAGCCGCTTGTGCCACAGCGGGTGCAGCCCGCCGCCGCCGCGGCCCCTGCCACCACCGCCGCGCTCCTCGCTCCCGCGCCCGCCGCCCCGCGCGCCCGCGCCGCCGCCGCCGGCTTCGGCGCCGTCGGCCGCCGGGGCCCTGCGCCTCAGCTCCTCTGCGGGCAGCGGCGAGGTGGCTGCGTTTAGCGCCCGCCAGCAGTCGGCCGCCAGCTGGCCGGCGCAGGCGAGGCGCAGCTGCATGGACAGGATGTCGGAGTAGGCGGGCGAGGAGGAGGAGCCCAGCACGGCGTCCAGGGGCCGAGGGATCTGGGGGAGGGGTGGATGGGAGGAAGGAGGAGGAGGGCGAGGGAGGCACACGCGTGTGACTTGGGAGGCGAGAAGGGAAAGAGAGGGAGAGCGTGGGGCGCAGGAGAAGCGGAGGCGGGGCAAGGCTGTGCTGGGGGCCGGGGATGGGGGGCCGAGGCCAGGGCAGGGGCCGGCGGGCGCTCTTGTGCAAGGGGTGGGGAGAGGTGGGCGCTGTGTGTCTATCGCAAGGAGCCCCGGTCTCTGTTCGGCACAGCGGGCTGTGCTAGGACTTGCCCGGCCACACCCACAAACCCTGGACGCAAGCCCCCCCACCCCGACCCGCACCACCTTGCACGACACCAGCAGGCAGTCGGACGGGAAGGGGCCCCCGCCCGCCAGCTGCCGCCGCGGCGCCGCCGCCACCACCAGCCGCGCCGCCACCGCCGACCCGCCGTCTTCGCCGCGCCCCGCCACCACCGCCGCCCAGCCGCCGCCGCCGCCGCCCGCCGCCGCCCGTGCCGCCGCCCGCCGCACGCCCGCTGCGCCTGCCCCCGCCGTCCCCTCTGCTGCCGCTCCCGATGAGGTCCCGATGAGGCTGCTGCCGGCCAGGGCCTCATCCAGCAGCGCCCTCAGCTCGGCGGCCGAGGGCTGCACGCCGGGGCGGGCGTCGAGGCGGGCGTTGAGGGAGGCGGCCAGGGAGATGGCCACGTCGCCGGCCTCGCAAAAGAAGAAGCGGCTGGCGGTTGGGGCGGGGGTGTTTGAAGGTTGGGAGGGGAGATGGGGGGAGCGTGGAGGTGAGGAGCCGGCGCTTGCGGGGCAGAGCTGGGCTGCAGGCGGTCCGCAGCGCCATTAGACGCCCCTGAGCAAGGCGCAACCTCGAGAGAGGCGGTTGTTGGAGGAGGGTGCGGAACCCACACACGACATACGACACACACCCAGGACCACACCGCAGGCCCCTGCCGGCCGTACCCCTGCCGTACCGCAGGGCCAGGCAGAACTGCGGCAGCCCGTGCTCGTGTACGAGCATGTGCCACACTGCACGGCTCGTAAGGCGGTACTGCCGCAGCACGCTGCTGTATAGGCAGCTGCGCAGCGCAATGTCGACAGGGGCGTACGACAGATCGTCGGCCAGAGCTGCGACTGCGGCGCCGCCACCGCCGGCGGCGGTGGCATGCGCCACGTTTCCGGCTGCGACCGCCGCCACCAGCGGTCTGACGGCGGCACCGCCAAATGGCGGCAGCGGCGGAGGCGCTAAGCGGAAGGAGCCAGCTGCGGCAGCGGCAGCGGCGCCGCCAGCGAGGTACTGCCGCAGCAGCACCTTGACGGGGCTCTCGCTGACGGCGCCGCCACGCAGACCGTCGCCGCGGCGCAAGGCCAGCGGCAACACGCCGGCGGCGGCCGCCGTGGCCGGGTCGTACGCCTCCGCCGCTGGGGGCGGCAGCTTCCAGACGGCCCGCCGCCGCTGCGCGCGCGCTGCGTCGGCGGCCGCCGCGTCATCGCCATCATCGGCGCCGTCGCCGTCGGCGGCGACACCGGTCGCAACGTCGGCCGACGGCAGGCGCTGCCGCTGCCTCTCAATCTGCTGCTGCTGCCACCGCAGTGCGGCGGCGCGGCCTGCCGAAGTGCCGCCGCCGGCGCCGCCGCCGCTGCCTTCTTCCGGCCTCGACGGCGCTGCCAGCCCTGGCAGCCCGTCCAGGAGGAGCAGCTGGGCCTGGGCCCGGGGCTGCCGGTAGCTGAGGGAGCCGGCGCCGCCAGCCCAGGGCAGCGGCGGCACCGACGGCGGCGGCTCCCAGGAGGCCGCCGCCTCGGCGGCCCACGCCGCCGTCGCCTCGGCGGTGCTGGCGGCGGCGGCGTCCTGCCCCGCCGCCTCCGGAAGCATCCAGCGGCGGCGCGCGTTGCGGCTCTGCAACTGCAGCAGCAGCCCGCCGGCGCTGCTTCCGGCGCGGCCGCTTCCGGCGCTGCTGCCGGCACGAATAGAGCCGGCGCGCGAGGCGCCGCCGCCAAAGCCGCCGCGCCCCGACAGCGACGCGGGCCGGCCGCCGCCAGCCGACGGCGGCCGCAACGGCAGCCTCCCGCCGCCGCCGCCGGCAGCGGCACCTCCGGCGAAGGAGGCCGCGCCGCTGAGGGACAGGCGGCGCTTGGCGCCGGCGTGCACCGGAGGCCGCAGCGGCTGCGGCGGTAGCGGCGCCGGCGGCGGTGGCGGCACCGGGGCGGCGGCGGCGGCGCCGGCGGCGGCGTCATTGACGCCGCTGCCGTTGCGCCGCCGGGCCCGGATGTGTGGGCTCCGCAGGTGGTGCACCGCCGCCAGCGCCTCCGCGGCCTCCGCCGCCGGCGCCGGCGCCGCCGGCGCGCTGGTCTCGGACGGCGCCGCCGCTTCGCCGCTAGCTGCCGGCGCCGCCAGCTCCTCTGGTGGCGCCGAAATGTCCGGCTCAGCGGCTGACTCATCTAGCGCACGACCCTCCGTCGGCGGCCGCATCGGCATCGGCGGCGGCGGCGGCGGCGGTGCGCGAGGCGGCTGCAGCGTCAGGCCTGGCGGCGGTGCCGCTTGGCGGAAAGCATTTCGTGCGGCGGCCACGACGGCCCTTAGCTCCGCCAGCTCCTCCGCCTCTATGCCCTGAGCCCGCCGGGCGCGGGTGCGGACAGCGGTGAGCACGGGCGCACAAGCGTCCAAGCGAAGCACAGTGGCCACCACAGCCCTCACCTATTACGGTTGCCGATAGGCTCGATAGCGTCTATCGAGCCGAGCCGTCGGTGTAAGAGGCGATAGAAGCTACGACGGCTGCCCTACCACCATTGCCCCCTGCTCAACTACTGCTCTGCGCACCCCCCACCCCGCCATCCACCCATCCTACCTGCCACAGCAGCCGCCGCCGCGCCGCCAGCGCCATCCGCGCCTCGCGCCACTCGCACCGCCGCAGCCGAACCGCCGCCGCGGCCGCGCGCTCATCGCCGCCGCCGCCGCCGCTCAGCAGCGCGCCCACCGCCGCCGCGGCCTCGCTGTACGGCGCCGCGCCCGCCGCCGCCCTGAGCCGCGCCAGCTCCGCCGCCAGCTCCGTGGCTGCCTCATTGTGGTCGGCCAGCACCGCCTCAGCGATCACCGCCTGCTCCTCGGCGATGCGCCGCTCGCGCTCAGCGGCCAGCCTGGAGGGTGCGTGTGTGGGTGAGGGTGCGTGTGTGAGTGCGGGTGTGGGTGTGGGTGAGCGGTCATGCGTTAGGTTGGGGCAAGGGTCAGGCGGAGGTGGGGTCGAAAGGCGTGGCTAGCGTGGAGGCTGCTGCAGTGCGCTGCACAGCATCGCGCTGTGCAGCCAGCCTGGGAAGCAGGGGTGTGGGCGATGGGTGAGACTGCGGCCAGAGAGGGCCAGGGCTGCTGCCGGCCGCTGCTCGGCAAACCGCCGGCCGCGCTCGGCCAGCACAGGACACAAAGCAGAGTCAGCTGCAGTGAGCAAGCAGCGAGGCAGAGTCGCTACACAGCCTCCACCTTCGCAGCCCGGCATCGCCCCGAGCTGCGCGCAGCCCACCTGGCGCCGCGCTCGTCCATGGCACCGCGCTGCTCCGCCAGCAGCCGCGACCGTGCCAGCCGCGCCGCCGCCGCCGCCGCCGCCTTGGCGGAGCGCGCCGCCTCCGCCTGCTCCAGCGCACGCGCCGCGGCCGCGGCCGCCGCCGCGTCGGCGGCCTCGGCGGCGGCGGCGCGGCGGCGGGCCAACGCGTCCAGCAGCGCCGTCAGCTCCGCCTCCCGCGCGTCGGCGGCGGAGGCGCCCGCCTCCGCCAGCTGCTGCAGCGCCTCCAGCCCAAACACGAGCGGATAGTGCCACTCATCGCCAGCGGCGGCGGCGAAAGTGGCGGAGGTGGCTGCGGTGGCGGAGATGGCGGCGGCGCTGCCGCCGCCGCCGCCGCAATGCAGCCTCAGCGTACCTGCGGGCAACAGCCCTGGGCCAGCGCCGCCGCCGCCGGTGCTTCCGCGGCCGGCGGCCGCCGCCGCTGGTGCTGGCGGCGCCGCCGCCGCCAGGGCCTGATCGGGCGCCAGCGCCTCGCCTAGCTGCGTGGCTATCAGCCGCGCCTCCTCGGCCTGCGGAGCAGCAGCATCGGGGGTGAGGGCAGGGGAGGGAGGGCCAGGGCCCAGCGGCCGCCAGCGCACCGCCGCAGGCCGGGTCCACAAAGCACCGCCAAGGCCCGGGCCGCAGCTACATCCAGCTGCTCTGAGCCGCCGTTAGTGCCCGTTTCCCATCCCATTGCGTACTCCGCACCTCCGCCGCCGCCATGGCGCGAATGCGCGCCGCTACGCCGCCGACAACCGCCACGCCCCCAGCCCCAGCCGCCGCCACCGGGGCTCCTCCGTCACCGCCAGCCCCCGGCGCCGCCGCCGCAAGCTCCGGCGCCAGCCCCGGCGGCGCCGCCACCACCGGCCCCAGCTCCTGCAGCAGCGCCGTCTGCAGCCCCGCCGCCGTCAGCAGCCGCTGCGCGTGGGCCGCAAAGGCCGGCGGCGGCGGCGGCGCCGCTGCCGCCCTGTCGGTCGGCTCTGGCGGGCTGTACAGCCAGGCCCGCACGCGGCGAAGGTAGGGCGCCGCGGCGGCGGCAAAGAGCAGTCGCAGCAGCGGGGTGTTGGAGTGGTCGGTCTGGCGGTGCGGTTGGGTGAAGGGAGGCGGCGGTGCAGGGCCTTCAGAATTAGGTAACATGCTGTGAGCACGACCCGCGCGGTACGCACTGGGTAGATGACGCGTCGGTCGTGCATATGAAACAGGGCTGCGTTCAGGGTGGCATTGGGTGTGGGAAACGAAGCCCAGCGCCGCCGGTGCAGGGTGTGATGGCGGCATGGGAGATTGTCGTCAGGCATGCGTCTGGGTGCTCGGAGGGCCGCTCTGGGGCAGGCTGGCTGGCGCTACGGGGCGAGCTCGCAGGGTGTCGGCGGCGGACCTCAGCACCGCGGCCAGGCCCCTCACCATGCACCGCGCAGCACCGCGCCCGCAATGCCGTACGGTGCGTCATGCCGTACCGGTACCGTACCTGCAGCAGCGCGCCGTACAGCCGGTCCAGCAGGTCCGGCCCGCGGGGAAAGCCGTACACCTGCCACAGCGACGGCGCCAGCGCCACGGGCCCCGCCGCCGCCGCCGCCGCCGGCCCGGCGCCCGGCCTGGCGCTGGCCTGGCGCGGCGGCAGCCACCCCGGGTCTGCAGAGCACAGGCAGGCGTCTGCCAGGCGCTGCAGCTGGCAGCGCAGCGGCGTCAGGCCCAGGTGCAGGCCCAGCAGACCACGGCCGGCGTTGCGCGAGGAGCCGGTAGTGGGGCCGGTGCCGGTGGCGGCGGTGAGCGCACGGCCGGGGCCCTTGCCGCCGGCGCCGGCAGCGGCGGCCTGGGCCGCGGGCGGTTCGCTCGCCGCTAGCGGCGCACGGTTGGCGGCGGCCAGGTCCTGCGGCGGCGGAGCAGGCGGGCGTGGGGCGGACTGCAGGAGAGGGGCATGGTGGCGCGAGCCGTGTGACGCACGCCGTACAGCTGCCGTACCTGCAGCTCCCCGTCGTATTGCTCCAGCAGGCCCTGTACCGCCTCAGCGAACGCCGCCAGCACCTCGTCCGACCCCTCGCCGGCGCCGCCGCCGCCGGCTTCGGCGCCGCCGGCCCGCGCCGCCGCCGGCCGCGGCACGCCGTCGGCTGCGCCGCCCGCTCCCGCTAGCCCGCCAGTGGCCGCTGCCACGAAGGCCCCCAGCCGCAGCCGCAGCTCGCCCGTCTCCGTCAGAAGGGCCACCAGTCGGCGCTGCGTGGGCAGCCGGCGCCGCCGGGAGCTGCGGCGGGAGGGGCGGCAGGGCGGTGGAGGGGCGCTGGGCGGTGCGGGGAAGGATGGTTGTGCACGGCGGCCGTGTGCCGGGCAACACGACACAGAGCCCCTGTACGCCAGTACGGACATGCGGGCGCCCTCCCCCAACACCGCCCCGCCACCTCGCCACCTCGCCACCTCGCCAACGCGCCCTGCCCTCCGCCTTCGTCCCACTGCTGCACCACATGGCGGGCAGCCGCCGCCGCCACGCACCCTCCGCCCGCCACCAGCCGCCCCACCCCCACTGCCGCACCGCATGGCGCCGGAGCGCAGCATCCACAGCGCGGCGCCCAGGCCCTGCAGCGCCATGACGCACACGTCGTACATCAGCAGCTCCGACTGCGCCGAATCCGGATCTGAATCCAGGGCCGCCGCCGCCGTCACCACCTGCCGCTGCTGGGGCCCTGGCGGCAGCAGGCCGCCGATAGCGGGCGGCGGCGCCAAGATCAGCGGCGGCGCCGGCGGCGCCACGTTCTTTGTTGTTGGCGGCGGCGTGAGCGCAAAAGGGCCCGAGCCGCCGCCGCCGCCGCCACCTGTGTGCGGCCCCGGCCCTAGGCCCCAGGCCGCGCCGTCCGACGGCTGCTGCTGCTGTGGGTCGAGCTCTGCGGGCGGCGGCAGCAGGCTGAAGCCCGCGGGCGGTGCCTGGCCGAGGCGCAGCAGCAGCGGGTTGACGTGGCCGAAGCGCGTGTGCACCGACCGACTCCACGAGTGGTGAGCTGGCGACAGCGCTGCCGCATGCTGCGCAGCAGGCGGCGGCCCTGGCGGCGGTGGCGGCGCCGCCGGCAGCTGGGCCAGGCGGCTGGTGGCGGCGGCGCGGGCCATGACGTCGCCCGACCCAGCGGCGCCGTCGGCGCCGGGCGCCAGGAGCTCGCGCAGCAGCAGCGCCGGGCCCTGGGCTGGCGGCGCCGCCGGGTCCGCCTCTGCCGCCGCCGGGGCTCGCAGGACGAGGTCGCCGAGCGGTGCCCCGAAGTCGGGCGCCGCCGGGTGCCCGGCGGCGTCCCGGAACGGGTACCAGCCCGCCGCCGCCGTCGCGGCCGCGGCCGCGGCCGCGGCGTCGGCGGCAAAGACGGCCCTGGCGCTGGCGGCGGCGAGGGCCATGCCCGGCGACTGCGGTAGGCCGGGGTGTGTGGATGCGTGCGGCGGCCCTCGCCGTGGCGTGGCGTGCACCGTGGCTACACGGGCGAGGGGCTGGGGCTGGGGCTGTAGCTGCGCCGCGGCGGCCAGGATGGCGGCGGGGTCGGCGGGCGGCAGCGGCGGCGGAGCCAGCTGCAGCCGGCGGCCTACGGGCGCCGCGTCGGCAGCGGCCGCGGCGCTGGCAGCGGCGGACGCGTTGAGCCCGGCGTTGTGCGGGGCCTGGGCGGGCGCAGCGGCGCAGCGGCCGCTGCCTCGCAGGCGCAGCAGCAGGGACGTGAGGCGGCTGACGGTGTCGGCTGCGCCGGCGGAGCCACCGGAGTCCAGCCTGTGAGTTGGGGTTGCGGGGCGGGGCAAAGTGGGGGCAAGCAACAGGCGATTGGGGAGCAGACGAGGCAAGGAGCTGATGGAGATGGGCGTGCGATAGGCCGGCAGCGTGCTGGGTGCATGGTACAGACGGCCCGCACCTGGTCCGCAGCGCTTCCAGTTCGTCTAGACGGGTCGTCACGCGTGAGGCCGTCGTGTGCCGTCCAGCATCGCGCAGCTCGATCAGGGCCTGCGCTTGCCACGCGGCAGGGCCCAGGGTTGGCATCGGGTGCAGGCAGGCGGGCGTGCAGCACGGACGCGAAGATGCCTCACCGCGGCCGACGCCTGAGCGTTCTCGAGCTGCCTGGCCTCATGCGGGACGTCAGGATATGGCTCGTTGGCTAAGTCGAGCAACACAGCGTACGCTGACGCCACAAGACGCTTCCGCAGCTCGCGGCTGTCGTCGCGGTCCCGGCGACAGCCGGCCGCTAGTTCAGCGAGCGAGCATATGCTCCAGTACACGGCTGTCGATGACGTCGGCATGGCTGGCGAGGCGTGAATCGCTTCACAATTTGGAGATTGCGTGCAGTCGTTGACGTTCAGCACCTTCTCGCCATTGTGTGCAACGAAGTCCTACTGAAAAGCAGCCAGCGGTTGCCCTGGGCAGAGAGTACGCATAGCATGGCCAAGCAGTTTAAGGTCGTTGTCACTGAGTTCAGGGCATCTACATGAAGTTTCGCACGTAGTCGTCACCGCTGGTCGCGTGGGCTTAGCAGCACATCTTCGCGGCCTTCCCGCCAAAACCACAACCGTGCCTTTCCCGGAGCGTCTCCCCCCTACGCAGGCGCCCGTGAGTCCTCAGGTAAAGTCCCGAACAACGAGGAACCAAAACCGTACACAGCGCTGCATGCTTGCCCGCAGTTGCGCGCGCAGTTGCGTGCGTGGTATAAGAGCTGCCGCACTGAGGCGAGCATCATTTTCCGTCATGACCCACCGAGGGGCTTGGCATGCTTGCCTTCATCAGTTACCGCACATTCAACCCATATCTGCCTGTTACCTTCCCTCCTCCTGTTAGATCGTAGCATATGCAGCTCCGCTGCGGCATGGCGCAACGTCTGTGTTCAAGGGTGTTCAAAGGATTACGCAGGTGGTACCTTTGCCGCAGCGCTCGTCATATGCCGTCAGGGTTGTAAGGCGTGTGCAGGATGCTGCAGCGGCAGCAACTGGCGTGCATTAGTGGCTGCAGCACTTGGCCCCCTGAAACTCTTCCTGTCACCTCGATTTTTCAGCGGTCAGCGCAACGCCGCCGCAGCAACGAGGCGGCGCCAGCGCTGCTTGCAACGTCGTCTCCGGGCGGCAGGACGCAGCTGCCCTCGGCCACTGTGCCCGTCGACAAAGTTACATTCGGTCCGATCAAAAGTGTGCACTTGCACCCTGCTAATGACCTGGAGTGCCCAACCCGACGTGCGCGGAAGCTGCCGCCGGTGGCCTGCCATGCTGCCTGCAACGTCCTGCAACACCCAGCGCCGCCTTCATATGGGCTTGGTTGCTGCAGCGGAGCTGAGTGACACGTCAAGAGGTTGCTTCCAGCCCAAAATGCACATTGTATATTAGATCATACTTGACAACAGACGTCCTTCGCACCAGGCTAAAGCCTGGATCACGTGTTGTAGAAGCCATCGCTTTAAGCCATCCACACCAACAGCACTTCTTCTGTCCCCAGCGCCGCACTGCACCGTTTGCGAAGCTAGGGCAATGGTGGAAGATGGACCGGCACGAGCCGCCGGATGCGATTACGTAATAAGCTTGTGTGACGATGAGGTGGCACAGCATGAATCCATGAGCTAATCAGGATCCGCCACAGCCCATGCAAGCGCCTCGGCAACGTTAGGCCCTGTTAAGCAGCAGGGAAGGCTGCGGGCCGCACAGCTTAGGCACCTTGGCCGAGCTTCACTAACAAAGAACATGCATTTCAGTGGCGATCCTTTCTCAAGGTGCCACAGTTCAGCAAGCAGCCACGGCTCCGCGTCGCCGGCCCTCCTCGCCAAAACACGCCCTTTCAACACGCCGCCCCGCAGCGTTAGGCATAGCACGTGAAAAGCAGGCCGCGGCAGCGCTAGTGACGCAATCAACTGCATGCGACAGTGCGTCTTGGATGCGTGCCTGGGGGGCGCGCCGCGCCGCCCCGCGTTCCTAATTGCTAGCACCTCTGCTACGCGTTCGTTGCACATGACCCTGATGTGACGGTGACATCGCGCTGCGCTGCGCACAGCCTCAAGCAAACGCATCCCGTAGGCCGCACGGCTGGCGAGCGCGGCACATGCCTACGGGCGCCCCAAGGGCTGTGCTTCATTGGCGGCACGGCGCCGTGCGGCGGCACTGCTCGCGTCATCGCCACGGCCGCCGTCGCCGCGACAGCTATTGCCATCCATATCACGAAATCGCGCCACGGCGAGGCTCGAACCAAACATTCCTGTACCATAAGCCGCCGCAGCAGCGCCGCCCGCCACGCCGCATGCGGCAGGATGCGGCCTAACACCAAAGCCGCGAGGCACGTTCACGAGTACGACATGCTCGCAGCACGTGCGACCATGCCGTCAATAGCAACTTTGGATGCACCAGGCGTGAATCGTGAGCCTGGCATCACCGGGATATGAGCGGCGCCAGGCAGCTGCCGGGGGTTCAGCGCGCCCAGGGCCGGGCCGTCGCCACCGGCCCGAGCCGCTCCCATCCGCCCAACACCACCGCAACACACTGCCTGTGAAGCAGCGTTGGGGCCTGCACACCCCATGGGCCGCTCCGGGACCTGCCAGCATGTTGTCATGCCGTGGCGCCGGCGCCGGCGCGTGCCGGCCAGACTGCCAGCCCCAAGGCATCAAGCTGCATCTAGCTGCATTAAGCTGCATCAAAGAATGCACGCCATGCGCACCACGCGACGGGACCCATGCACACCCGCCCCATCGATGCCTCGCTGCGTTTGACCGGCGAGGCACCCTGCGCCCCCCGGCCCCAGACGTCGCCCCGGCTGCTAGTGCACGCCACACGCGCCGGCGCCCACTGTGCCCGCGACCTCGTTGCCACACATACGCAAACACGTTTGCCGAGCACTGCGTCCCGCTGCCTACCCTCACCCCGGCCGCCCCGCTGCGCGCCGTCGGTGCGACCCAGCTCGCTCGGCGAGCGACGTCTCCCAGCGCCGCGACGGACCTACACCTCGCCAGCCCCAGGCACGCCGTTGACTACCCTACATACCTTACCCCCATGCAGAGCCCAGCCCATTCGCATACGCCAGCGTTCCGTGCTCGCCCGTTCGATGCCCGCGGCGCTGCCGCTCTGGCTAGCTGCCCAACCTGTCGCCCGCCATCCGCCGTTCCCCTGACCCCGACCACGATCCACCTCACGGCACGCGGTACGCAGTACCCCCAGCGCCCCAGCAGCACCCCAGCACCCCCAGCCGTCCTCCGGACGCTGACGCGCTCAGCGGCCGTGGCCGTAGCCCTGGCCCAGGCACGCGAGCAGCTCCGGGTCCGCCAGCCCGCCCAGGCCCATCGTCACCACGTCTTCTGCCAACACACCGCCGCCAACGCCACCGGCAGCTCCCGGCTCTGCTCGGCCCACCCAGCCGCCCGACCCAGGCGCCGCGCCGCCGCCGCCGCCCGGGCAGCTGTGGCGGTGCGGCAGCCCCACGGGCGAGTGACCTGCAGACACGGCGGCGGCGTGCGGCCCGCTGGCGGCCTCCTGCAGCAGCACCTGCCGCTGGCCCTGGCCCTGGCCCTGACTGGTCAGCTCGGCCTGTTGCTGGTGGTGCTGTTGCTGCTGTTGCTGCTGGCCGCCGGGCCGGTAGCCGTGCTGGTGCTGGAACTGCTGTGGGTGCTGCTGCTGCTGCTGCTGCCACGGGTCGCCGAGCCGCCCGGCGAGCTCGCTTGAGCGCGCCGAGCCGGGGTGGTCCAGGTCACAGCCCATGCCCATGCGCGCCTCAAAGGACGCCAGCAGCGGCTGCGTTCCGGCCGGCTCCGGCGACCGCTCCGCGGAGCCCAGGCCGATGTCCGTGGCGGAGCGGCGCCAGGCTGTGGCGAGGCTGTGGCCGGGCAGGCTGAGGCGGCCGGCGCCCAGCGGCCGGTTGGGCCCCGGTTGGGCGGCGGCGCCTGCCTCGGTGCCACCCACATGGGCCACGGAGATGGCGGACACGCCGGGGATGCCGCCGCCGACCAGGTGCGGCCCGGGGCCCAGCGCGCTGCGCAGCAGTCCGGACAGCGACGCCGACTGTGAGCGCAGCTGCGCGGGGTGCTGCTGCTCCTGATGCTGGGTGTGCACGTGGCGGTGGGACCGCAGGGCGGGCAGGAGCTGCTGCCCGCGGCCCTCTGGCAGGCCGCGCAGGTCCGGCAGCGTGCGGTCCAGGTCCGGCGCCGAGCTGACGGGGCCGGACCAGGGGCTGCCGTCGGCGGCGGCCGAGCCGGACGTGCCGGCGTCGGTCCACGGCATGGGGCCTGGCGAGGGGCGCGGGGAGACGGGGGAGCACAAACGGCAACGACGTGTGAGCGGGTCAGGAACGGACCCCGTGGCGCCGGCCTCGGCTGGCGTCCGAGGCGCACGGCGCATGCGTCCCCCTGACGCCCATCCCGCTCGCGCCGTCACCCGCCCGTGTCCGGGGGCATCAGCACCGTGCCACCACCGCCCGTGTCACCCGCCCGTGTCCGGGGGCACCAGCACCGTGCCACCACCGCCCGTGTCACCCGCCCGTGTCCGGGGGCAGCCCAACCATGGGGCATCAGCACCATGGGGCATCAGCACCATGGGGCATCAGCACCATGGGGCATCAGCACCATGGGGCATCAGCACCAGGGGGCATCACCACCATGGGGCATCAGCACCATGCCGGGGAGCCCGCAGCGCTCGTTGCCGCTGCACCCCTGCGCAGCGCTGCCTGCGCTACCCCGCGCGCCGCCCTCGCGGCACCCACCCGTGTCGTGCATCACCACGTCCAGCAGCGACCGCCCCGCCTCCTGCGGCCCCTCGCCGCCGCAGTCGGCCTGCCAGTCGCGCAGCTGCGCCAGCGGCAGCGCCGTGCCGCGCTCGTCGTCGCCGCCGCCGCCGCCGGGCTCGCCACCGCCGCTGCCCATGGCCACATCCATGGCCTGCGGCTCCTGCTTGACGTGCGGCCGTTCCTGGGCCGTCAACTGCCCCAAGGCCTGGCCCTGGGCCTGGCCCCCGGCGAGCGCGGCCTGGGAGTGGTGGCGGAAGCCACCCAGCTGCGTGGCGGCGGCGGCGGCGGGCCACTGCGCGGGGCTGGCGTTGCCGCTGAGGCTCCAGCGGCCGGGGCCCATGGCCGCGCGCGCCGCCGCCAACACGGGGCCGCTGCCGCCGGCGCTGCCGCTGTCGTCGTCGCGCGACTCGGCCGCCAGCCTGCCCTCCACCTTCTGCAGCCACAACTCGAGCGCCGACAGGTCCACGGCGCGGCTGCCGCTGTCAGACTTCCTGGGGATCGAGCCCGAGCCCAGGTCCAGCGACGCGCCCGTGCTCGCGCCCATGCCCGACCCCGGCCGCGCCCCAAGGCCGCGGCTGGGCCCGGGGTCGACCGGATCATGCAGGGCGTGCGAGCGGGAGCCAGAGACGGGCGCGGAGGCAGGCGAGATGGGCGTGTGGTGTCCAAAGAAGCTGCGGAAGGAGGCGGGGTGCCAGTCCGCCTGCGGCACGGGAAGCGTCAGCGGCGCGGCGGGCGCCACGGCCCCGAGCTGCTCGCCCGGGTGGCGCTGCGGCAGCGGCTCGCCCGGCGCCGCCCACACGCCGAATGAGCTGGGGCCGTCGCCGTGGTCCTCCGCTGGCGGGCGGTAGGGCCCAAGAGAGAGGCCATGCTGCCCCTGGCCCTGCCCGTGACCGTGACCGTGACTGTGACTGTGATCGTGGCCGTGGCCCTGACCGTGGCCGTGGCCGTGACTGTGGCCGTGACCATGACCGTGACCGGACGTGGGGCTGGGCGAGGCGGTGGCGGCGCCGCTGTGGTGGCTGGGCAGAGCGAAGGCGGCGGCAGACTCGCGGGCGGCGGTGAATGAGAAGCTGCTGCGCGGGGGCACCATGAGGGCGGCGGCGGTGCTGGAGGAGGGCGGCCGCGACGCCACGAGCTGGGGCGTCGGCTCCGAGGGCGGCCTCGCGACCAGGCCTGCGAGAGGCAAGGCGGGGTACGTTGGTTGATTGGTCCAAGTAACACGGTGTGTGTGTTCGTTTGAAGTCAGGTGCACGACCCGCACGGCACGCCCGCGCCCCGCGCAAGTGCGTCCAAGTGTGAAGTAGGACAGAACCCCACACGCGGCACAGCATGTGTTCAACTTCCTAGGGCACTGCATGCGTGGTGGCAGCGACGCAATGTGGGTCAATGTGGGTCGGTGTGGGACAACACGGGGAGCGTGGCGGCCACAACCCGTAAGCTCGGCCACTGATGCGCCCGCGGACTGGGGCGCAAGGCCGCTCCGTCCATCGTCTCAAACCTGCGGCTGCCTGAAGCTGCCCAACGCGCACCGCCGCCGCACGGCCACCGGCTTACCTCGAGGCGCGCCGCCGGCGAGCCCGAAGCCCGCCAGCCCAGCCAACGCGCCGCCGTGAGCATGGCCCTGGCCCGGCAGGCCGCTGCGCGATGGCAGCCCGGCGGCGTCCACGTCCCAGAGCCCCAGCAGCCCCTGGCCAAGCTCCGGATCCCGCTTGCCCGCCGCCGCCGCCGCCGCCGCCGCCGCCGCGCCGCTCAGGGACACGGCCCGCTGCGCCGGCAGCCGCGGCTGCGCCGCCGAGTCGCGCCGGGCGGCGCGCGTGGCCGCATCCGGGCTCGGTACCGGCGCCCTGCGGGACGCCGGCTGCGGCTGCGACGCGGCCGTGGTTGCGGCCGCAGCCGCGGCCGCGGCGGCGGCGGCGGCCGCTACGGCGGCGACCGATGGAATGGACACGCGCCGCGGCCGTGCGTGGGCCGGCGCGCCGCTGCCCTTGCGGCCCCGCGGCCGGTCGCCGCCTTCCGAGTCGCTGGTGTCGGAGGCTTCCGAGACGGCGCCGCTGCCGGGGCCGGCGGCTGCGCCCGAGGGGTCCTTCTGCGGGGGCGGGCGGCGGCGGGGCACGGCGGGTAAGCGGCGGCGCCTGGCTGCAAGACACAGGCGGCAGCGGCGGCGGCCGCGCCTGCTAGGAGCTTGCGAGGCTGCCCCGGCTGCGGCCGCCCACGCCGTGCCCACGCTCTCTTCCACGCTTCCCCTGACGCTTCCCCCTGACGCCCCACCTCCTGGGCCAGGTGCCGCTGCGCGAAGCGAAGCGCCGTGGACCGGGCCGTGGCGTCATCGAACCTGTGGCGCGGGCGGAGGCGGCGGGGACGGGATGAGTGGGATGGGCGCGGCCGGGTGGATCCGGCCAGCGGCGTCGTTGCGTGTGATTTCGGTTGCGCCCTGTTGGCTGGGGATGGATGGTTGGGATGGGATGGGATGGCGCAGGCGCGAGCGGGAGCTGAGGCCGAGGCGCTGCCCTCGCCGGTGCATCGCCCGGCTCCGGGACGCTGAGGGAGCTCTCCTGCGCAGGCCTAGGTGGGCTCGATGGCTGAGGCCTGCAGTCGCGCGTATGTGTGTGTTTGCCTGGGTACGGTAGTACGGTGGCAGCGGACGGGCGCCGCGGCATCGCGCCTGTTGCGCAGCCTGCCCAGGCAGGCTCCCTGAGTGACGACTGTTGATATCGCATTCACGATTACGTTGAAACCCAAGAAAACTTGTGGTGCCTTTGCAAGCAATGCAGTCCAGCCCCGCCGCAGGCCGCACCTGTTACGCAGTCTGCCGAGATAGGCGCGCAGCAGTGTGCGCTGGGCCTTGAAACCCGCGTTGGAGCGAGCGGTAGAGAAGAAGATGTTCTGTGCAGGGCGGGAAGGAGGAGGAGCGGCACAGGGAGGGGCTGGGGAGCGGGGGCAGGAAGGTGGGCAGGCAGTTGCCGTGGCCGGGGCGATGGCTCGGGGAGCGCGCGCAGCGTGCGGTGCCCGGGGGCTGGGGGGCGTGGATGCTCGGGCGGACGCAACGGGGCACCCTGTCCCGCCCTGCCTTGCACTCGGTGGCCGAGCGGCCGGGAAGATGTCGGGAAATCGCAGCCCACTGGTTGCCGTGCTCAGCGTGAAGCTCGACCAGGGCCGCCTCCTCGGCGAAGTCCCAGGGAGGGTTGCGCTTGCGCGCCGGTGCGGCCACGCTGGGTGTGTCTCCCTCACGAGCCGTCTCCTCAGCCCCGCCCGGCTCCCTGTGACGGCAGCGATAGCACGACATCATTCGGCATAGGATGGGCATGGTGTTGGCTGCCGGATGCTTGGTGGCAAGTTGGGGGGGGAGTAGGGAAAATGAGCATGATGCTATGACCCGGAGCCGAACAGGTCATCAAGAACGGGACCGCCGACGCATCTAACTGTGTGATCATCTCTGCTGAGTTGTGCTTGCAAGTTCATACAACGGCGGATACGGGTGCGCGCGCGACATGACTAGTCGGGCCAGTTATGAGTTAGCCCTGTGCCGCAAACGCGCGCTAACGTTTCCGTGTGCGAGCAGCTGTGTTGTGTTGAGTTGCGTGAGGCCGATGGTTTGCACGGCAGTATTTCCACGCGGGAGGCTCAACCAGGAATGCACTCTGAGTTAGTCGGCACTCACCCCGGCTCTTGTGGGCTGGGCTCCATGGTCCTGAAGGCTGCTCGTCGAGCGGCCCCCAAAGGTTGTCGAGCTCCACTCTGCCGAACCGTCGTTCTCCTGGTTTGCTTGCTATGCGACTTAAGGCAGGCGACAACGGGTGCTTATGTTACACAGAAGCCCAACCACTTATCGTGAATGGGGGCGGGACTTCCTGCTCTGTCAAGTCAGTGTGACAGTCCGAGCGCCGACAGGAGCGGCAGCAGCCGCGCTGGGTAGGGGCCTACAATTGCACGTGCAGTTTACTGCTTCTGATTTTATTGCACCGAAGTCGAGAATGCGAATGCGATTACGACACAGCACGCCCACATGAGACCCCTCCGCTCTCCCCCAGCGCTCCCCCCCTAGGCCCGGTACACTTTTTGCATCATGAGTACTTGCTGCTGCACCCAACTGGCTGTTATGCACGCATGGTTTTGGGCTGGTGGGATGGTTACGCTGGGAGCAGTTTGGTGGGGAGGCGATTGTCACCGTCAGCCCTTCTCTGATATGCCGCGTCCGTACATGAGGTTCCGTACAGTACAGCCAGACCTGTTTTAAATGGAAACGTCCTCCTCGTCTCAGCTGAACCGGTTCCGTACATGAAGTTCCGTCCCTACGTTGCCGCGTAGGGCTCAGACAGGAGGCAGACCCTGACAGACCCGTGCGGTGACGAAGCGTGCCCAGCCAGGCCTCGTGTCCACGGACAAATGTGGACGCGCGTTTCCCCTCCCCGTGCCGTCCTGCGGTACGCCACCGCCTCCTCCCGTTCCCACTCCTGGTCTCCTGCCGCTCTGCAGCAATTCGCCTTTCCCCGCGCCTGGCCTCCTCCTGCCCCCAGGGTCCTGTCTGCCTGACCGACCGCATCTCTTGCTGCACGCACACGGCCAAGGGGGCGCGCCCCTGTACCATGCCTGTAGTGAAGGCCGGAATGGACTTCCCCTAACCGTGCTGGCTGGGCGCCACGAGTCCCATGGGTCGCTGGGCTGGTCGGTCGGCGATGGGCCGGGCGGCGGTGGGCCGGGCAGCGGAGGCGGAGGGGGTGGTAGCGGCCGCCGCAAGCGGCATCGACACAGCTAGAGAGGCAGCAGCAGCGACGTGCGTTGAGATGTGCATTCCTGACGTTGAAGCAGATCGGGCGGCAAAGTCCGGACCGTGGGGTGAGGGCACGGAGGTCGGTGTGCCCGAGACCCCTTAAAAAGTCCCGGCGACAACCGCATAGTGACCGACGGTGTTCGTCTGGTCTGGGTGGCCTCTTTTGGGGGCGAGCCACGCACCCATGCGCAGGTGGGACAGGTTTCGGCTGCCCTGGGTCTTCCGCTGGAGGTGGGGGCGAGAGGCAGCGCGAGAGCCCGCATGCAAGAGAGGAATTACACGTATGTCCCCATCGGAAGCGGAACTGCATGGGTATGGAAGAAGGTGCGGAGCCCCAGTGCCCCACGCCGATCTCCGCCTGGGGCTGCCGGACGGCCGCCCGCCCCCTCCGACAATTAGACAGGGATGATAAGCCTAGCCTAGCCCAGCGTCTTGTCGCCAGCGGCAAGGGCGTGTTGTTCCGCAGTGCCGATCTGCCGATGTGTGAGAGGCTCCTGGCCGTTAGGTAGTTGGGTTGTGTAATGCGGGATGACGCCGAGCTGCTCAGTAGCGCGCAAATGCAGTTTGCAGGACGACTGTGTTTGCCTCCAGCGCAAGCCTGCACATATGTCTACACGGCTACAGCTTTAACCAGCGTTGCAAGAGTAACTGGCACGCCAACCAGTCGTTGCCCCAGTTCGCGCCACACATAAACATGGCTGCCAGATGTATGCTGTTGTTGGCGACTGTCGCGTGCGCACTGCTTTCGACCTGCAGTTCTGCAGCGGTGCAAGAAATTGTCCTTATCATCTTTGGCGACTCTGTTACTGACACAGGTATGCGGCATTGTGAAGGCCTGGCAGCAAACGTCGCCTCGCTCGATGCATGAACATACTGCCATCGCAGGCAATAGTTTCAAGGCCGCTGGTGTGCCTGACCCGGCTCTCTATTGGCAAGGCCGGTGGGTAGCCTGACACGCTTCGGTGCGCTCGTGCTCGGAGCTGCGCATGCACATGGCACACCTCGCGTTTACCCCCGCCTTCCCCGCTGCAGCTTCACCAACGGCCCCAACTGGGTCGACCACCTAAACACCAGCCTGTCAGCCAAGTACAAGGTGCAGGTGCGTGAGGGCCACAAGCACCAGGTGCTGGCCGGCGGCAGGAGGGCTGCATGTTTCGCTCCAAAGGTGCTTCGCCTTTTGGCTTCCAATTGAAGCCCAGCCCGTGCCGTTGGGGAGCCGGTCGAACTGGCTTGACCTGATGCCCGGTGCGGAGGCCAGTTCGATGCGCGTGACTGATCCTTGAGCGCGTCCCCTTTGCGGAACGGTGTAGTCTTTGACGCTTGAGGGGCCAGGGGCGGTGTCCCGCGGGCGCCCGAGTTGCCTCAGTCGGGGCCGTCTGGCGCGGCCCCTGGCCCATTTGTATCACCCCTTTCCTGCATCCCCGCCCTCCCTCTGAGCGCCCGAGCCCAACAGGGACGTTTGCCCGCCCCACCCCACCGGCGCCGCAGTGACGTCCTCGCATTCATCGCCTTGCATGATCCCCGCTACCCCGACCCATGCCGCCCAGGTCTTCAACTACGCCACCGGCGGCGCCACCGCCTGCTTCTACAACAGCACCGCTGTCGCCTTCCCGTGAGCCCGCGCGCCGGTGGCACTGCCGGATACCATACTCGCCACGATGTCGCCGCCCCCTCCACACACACACACGAACATAACGAGCACGGTCCGGAGCGACCGAGGCCCTGGGACACCCAAACGTCACCATGCGTAATGCACCGTCGCCCATCCCCATTGATAGGTGGGTCCGCGACGGAGCCAAGCAGCTCGCCGCGCTGGCGGCTGACGTGGCGGCGGGCCGCGTGCCGACCGCCAGCTCCACCCGGCTAGTGCTGCCTATGCTGGTGGGTCGGGGCGATGGGGGATCTGAGCGAGGGGCACGGGAGGAAGGGAAGGGAGGCAGGGAAGGGAGGCAGGGTTTGCCGTAGTGCACGGGCAGGCGCACAGGCGGCGCTGCCCACAGGGGTGGCCGGGGGTGCCGGGGGGCGGGGTGGGTGTGCTCTGTGCTGCTGCCGGCGTGGTGCGACCACAAGTCGCCAGCCCCACTCACGCTAACCCCGGCACCTCGCCCGCCTGACCCGCAGTGGCTCGGGACCAACGGTGCGCCGTGGCCTCGACCCCACCGCCGTCGCCGCATGCCCCGCTCAGCAGCACGCTGCATGCCCTGTTGCTCAGCAGCACGCCGCATGCTCTGTTGCTCAGCCTGCGGCCGATGGCGCCTGCCGGCGCTGCGGCCCCCGGCGGCGGTAGCGCCGACAGCTAGGCGGTGTGGGGTAATGCGGTGTGGAGTACACGCGCACGGATCCCTTGCGGCAACGCGGGGGCACGCGCTGCGCAGCGCTGCTGCCTGGGTCCCCTGCCCTGCTGGGGCCGCCGCCTGCCTGCGCTTGGCGTGGGGTGGCGCCGCACCCGTGTGCGCCGTACCCTGCTGCCGGTGCCCTGCGACATCGCTCGCCCTGCCGCGCCCCCAGACATGGAATTTGCGCTGCGCGCGGCGGCGAGGGGGGCTCCGCTCTCTGAGGCCCAGCTGGCCACGATGGTGGGTCGGGTTGGAGTCTGTGCTCGCCCGGAATGACATGCACACGTGTCATGGGGACGGATTTGCGTGTCACGGATCTCCAGGATCACTAGGAGCGGGCCCGGAGCGCCACGGCCGCAAGGGAGGCACTCGCTCGGGGTGGCGCCACGAGCCGCCGCGAGCACCGGCACACATTTCGTGTTGCACCGGCAACATGCAGCGAGCCAGGCCCAGCTCGCCGGCGAGCAGGCGACCCGTGCGATGTGGGACGCGCCAGCCTGGAGCAATGTGCCGTGCCGTACCACGGGTCACGCAGCTGCTGTGCCGCACGACAACCACACGTTGCGTGCAGCCGGGCGGACGCCGCAGCGGTGCCCAACCCCTTGACTCCCCGCGCACGGCCGCCCCGGCGCCCAGCCCCCAACGCTTCAAGCATCCCTCGCAGGCCGCGCCGCCCCTCGCGCTCCATTGAACACGTAGCGCTCCCCTCCCACACATGGCCTCGGAACGGTAGTCCTTTTCGAGCCGGCGCGCCCTCACCGCATCCCACGCTGCGCCTGCCTCCTTTGCACCTGCCCCGCCCCGCCCCTTGCACCGCCCCTTGCACCGCCAGGTCACGGACACCGCCGGCTGCCTGTTGCGCACCGCGGCCGGCGTCGCGCGCCTGGGCCTCGGACCCGACCTCGTCGTTGTGCCGCCCGCCCCACTGTACCGGGCCCCCACGATCCCAGGCTTCATCAAGGACCAGGTGCGGACGCATACGGCGTACGGCATGTACAGGAGTACGGTGGGATGATGCTACGGTGGCGTCGCGGCGTGCCGCACCGTGCTCTCCTCGACCCGCCCGCCACCACAGGCGCACACACGGAAGGGCCGGGGCCTGTGGCTCGGCAGCAACGCGCACGCGTGTTAGACCCAATACGCATTGCCCTGGGTACGCCCCCCCCCCCGCACACGCTTGCCACGGCAGGTGAAGGAGCTGCTGGAGGCGCTGGACGCGGGCTTCAGCGAGGCCGTGACGGCAGCCAAGCCGCAGCTGGCGCCAGCTGTGCGGCTGCACAAGCTGGGCCGCATGTCCTGGATCGCCCGCCTCGTAGACACCGTGCAGCCTCCCTTCGCCAACACCACGGGTGAGGTGGCGTCGCCGTCGCGGGCGAGGACCCAGGCGGGCGTGAGGGCGCTGCAGGCCTGACGGCCGGACGGGGCCGACACAAGGAAGGCCCCCGCCTGCCGGCGCTCGGCGGTTGAGCTGCAGGCTGCGCTCGCCCACACGTGCGGGCTCGTGCCATCCTCGAGCTGGCTCGTCCTTGTTTGGAAGCCGGGTCACGCTTGGGACACTCGCGCTCGTTTCACGTCGCGCCCGAGCTGCATCGCGTGATGGCCGGGCACTGACATGGGGCTGACGCCCAGCGGCGGCCCGCAGAGCGCCACCGCCGATGCAGCGGGCTGCAGCCGCTGCCGTGCGCGCGGACCGGCAGGCAGGCCCTGCCTGCCTGCCGCTCCCGGGTGGGCGGCTCCCTTTGCATGCCACCGCCTGCCTCCAACAACCAGAACCCCAGTCCTGCGCAACCTGCCTCGCTCCCCACCCGCCCCCTCGTCGCAGAGGCCTGCTCTGTCCTCAACGCCTCTGTTCTTCCCCCGCCCCAAACTCTCCCCCGCAGAGGCCTGCTTCGAGAACCCCGTGTCCTCGGGCGTCCTCTCGCCAGGCGTGGTGCGCTGCGCCGACCCCGACCAGAACCTGTGAGCAGCTGGGTCCGGCGATTCGGTTTGTCACTTTCAGATTGTTACGGCATCTGCATAGCGGTACATGTGTGTGGGACATCGATGCATGTAATGATGCTGTGGTTGTTTGGCGATGGGCGCCGCCGCCACCGGATACCCGCGCCCGGTAGCCCGGCGGCGGTGGCGGGTGGGGCCGGGGAGGGGAGGGGCGGGGACCGGGGGCTCAGGTACTGCGGTGGGACCCTGCGCAGCACGCCATGTTGCCCCGACGGCACGGGCCGTGTCGCTTGTGGCGCGCAGAGGGGAGGTAGGGTGCAGCGGGACTGCGGCCCAGCCTCCCCCCCAAAGTGGGGTTTGGGTTGGTGGCGTGCGTGACAATCGGTGCCCGCGCCCGGCTGTCGTCCCATTCGTATTCCTCAAAATGCTATGGTCCCAGCCTGTTTCCGGTTTGCGCCCCTCCCCTCCCCTCCCCGTCGCATGCGCCGCGCCTACCTGCTCACCCACCCGCCGCCCAGCTGGTTTGGTGAGCCTGGGCTTGGGGAGTCTGGGGCTGGGCTGGGCTGGGCTGGGCTGGGCTGGGCTGGGCTGGGCTGGGCTGGGCTGGGCCGTGCCGTGCCGTGCCGTGCCGTGCCGTGCCATGCCGTGCCGTGCCGTGTGGGCGCAAACGCCTGCCGCTCGCTCTTGCCCACCTCGCCTCACACATGGGGCGTTGCTGCTGTAGGGCCCGGCAGCAACACCAGCGGGCGCGCTTGTCCCTGACCTGGCCTTGCCTGCACGACGGCGGCGCTGATGTCTGGGCCCTCACTTCAGCGGCCGCCGCTGCTGCGCAGCGCCGAGCGCCGCCTGATTGCCGCTGTGCTGACCGCCTCGCGTGGCCTGCCGGCCCCTACCCGCCTCCACACGCCACGCACCCGAATCACATGATCTGGTGTGCCTAACGACGCCTGCCTTGCCCGCCGTCCCCCAGACACCACGCACCTGCACTCGCGCTTCCACCAGTGGTTCATGCAGCGCGGCGTGCTGCCCCGCCTCAAGCAGCTGCGCCTGGTGCCGGACGACGTGTGAGGAGCTGGAGCAGGAGCAGGAGCAGGAGGAGCAGGAGGAGGAGGAGGAGGAGCAGGAGGAGGAGGAGCAGGAACAGGAGGAGGAGGAGAAGGAGGAGGAGGAGCAGGAGCAGGAGGAGCAGGAGGAGGAGGAGGCCGCGACTCGGTGCCGCCGATCGGGGGCCTGCCCTGCCCTGCGCGGCAGGGGCACAGTGTGCCGCTGCGGCGATGTGGCCGGAGGAACAGCGCAATGCGATCCCAGGACGACACGGAGCTTTTTTTGGGTAGCTCTGGCATCAAACCCAACACGACGGCGGCCGCACCTGGCGTGCCAGCTTGAAACCTACCACATGCGGATGGACGCTCGAGGCGCGAGGGGGAAGAGGGCGGCGCAGGAGCACCTGGCTAAGAAAAACATCAGGCCGGGCACATGTGATGGCTGCGCGGTCTCGGCGTCCGGCACCTCCAGGCTGTTACGTAACGGTACCGACCTCCGGATCCGCTCAGTTGCGCGGCTGTCAGCTGGCATGATATGTTACGAATCGCGGCTGGGCGACCGCTGCTGCTGCGGATGGATTGTCGCGCTATAGTTGCCGTGTTCTATGAAGCCAGCAGCTTCGTACGTCGGCAACCAGCGTGTCCCGGCTCCACCACGCGCATCCCGGCTGCCGTGTTGCACAGCGGGTCGCAATGGTCTTCCCTGGGAAGCCCATCACCGCTGGTCGTGGTCGAATGCGGCGCCGCCCAGCCTCCCATGGCCATGTACGCGGCGAGGGAAGATTGAAATCATGCGAGGCCAGCGGACGATCGAAATCCCTGTGCTCGCCTGGAAGGGCTTGCCACCCTACCTGTTTCACACCAGGGGAGCTCCCTGTTTCACACCAACTAGCGAAGGCAGGCGAAGGCAAACCAGGGGCGATCACCCCTGTACGTGTGGGTAAGGGGCCGAAGCAGCAGGGCCCGACGGAAACTCTCCCCTGTGGAAGGCGATCAGAGCAGGTCGCGTGCATGGAGAAAGAGCCTGTAGCGGCAGCACTGAATGCCGTGGAAAAGAGGGCATCGGCGGTTGGGCTGTTGACATGGCCGATCGTTTGGGGCGCATGTACATTCGATCACCACACTATATCGCCATTCTAATCAACCCTTGCTACTTATTCCGGCGTTGCTTGTCAGATATTCGTGGTAGCCGTGAACACCACACCGAGGGTCGAACGCGCACGCTTCATAGTCTACTCAGGAGCATGGCTGCTCGGAAAGCGCTGCTGTTCGCAGCGGTTCTCGCATGCGCGCTGCTACCGAGTTCCAGTTTCGCGGCGGTGGAGGAAATCGTTGTCATCGTGTTTGGAGACTCTCTATCGGACACAGGTAAGCTCGCTGATGGCGCTTGCGGCGCCACGCTTGCATGGCATCTTGCAAACATTCCAATCCGCGCCGGACGCAGGCAACAGCTTCAAGGCCGCGGGTGTGCCTGACCCGGCGCTCTATTGGCAAGGACGGTGCGCGGCTGAGGCAAGGGGCACTAAAACCCAACTCGCACGACCGTGGCGTCGTAACGGCGACGTTCGTGTCCACCCTGCGTCCACCCTGCAGCTATGCCAACGGCCCCAACTGGGTCGACTACCTCAACACGAGCCTGTCAGCCAAGTACAAGGTGCAGGTGCGTAAGTGCCATACAAAGCGCTGGCCGGCGGCTGACCGAGGGCCACCGCTTGCATAACAGCAAGGCCCCGGCGTGGTTGACTTCACAAGCAGGTCTGCAGGTCTGGCTCGGGTTCACGTTAGCTTCCACGCCGCTGCCGTGTGCCGTCCCGAGCCAGGTCCTCAACTACGCGACCGCAGCAGCGACCGCCTGCTTCCACAACGCCACCGCTGCCGCCCTGCCGTAAGTAGCGTTGCAGGTCTCTTCAGCGCAACGACCCCCGACCAAGGCAGCGGGGCGTGCGCCAGCCCACATGGACAGCGTACGCCTCTGCGCTACACGCTCCATCCCAGCCCGCGCTAGCCTAGCCAAGTGACGTCGCTGCCTCGAGCCGCTGCCTCGTCCCAGACCCTGCCATCCCCACGCACGCCCCATCCACCCCCCCACATGCATACCCGCTCCATGCATTGCACATAACCCTGCCGTGCCAGTGCACCGTGGCACCGTGCATTCGGCGTATGGGTTCGCGAAGGCAGCACAAGCAGCCAAGGGGCCCTCGCTCGCATCCACACACTCAATCCGCAACCCGACACGTCCCCGCCGGCACGCAGGTGGGTCCGCGACGGAGCCAAGCAGCTCGCCGAGCTGGCGGCTGACGTGGAGGCGGGTCGCGTGCCGACCGCCAGCTCTACCCGGCTGGTGCTGCCTATGCTGGTGGGTCAGGGCGATAGGGGATTGAGCAAGGGGCACGGGAAGGAGAGAAGGGAGGCAGGGTGCGATAGCATGGAGGGGAAGGCAGCGGCCAGTGACTGCAGCTAGCTACTGGGCGCCAAGGGCGCTGGGGACGGGGTGTGGTGCAGCCAAAGCGACCACACGTCGCCCACCCGGCTCCTGCCAACCCTGCCACCTCACCCGCCCGCCCCGCAGTGGCTGGGGGCCAACGGTGCGCTTCGGCGGGGCTGTTGAATTGGGAGCAGGGAAGCCAAGGACCACGCCGCCGGGCTGCCTCCAGCACACACGGCCGCGGTCGTCTCGACCGCTAGCTGACCCGCACACAGCCTGGCTGAGCTAGCTGCAACCTGTTTCATGCGCCGGCGCTCGCGGGCGGCTGGATGGCGTCGCGGCGGGCGGCCGCGTCCGCCCCGCAGCGGCCCGGCAGGGCCTTGGGCGTCGGCGCCTGCTGCTGCTCTTGGCCAGTGGGGCCTTGCCTTATGCGGCTCCTGTTCCTACGCTTGCTCACTGGTGCCGCCTGCGCCGCGCAGACATTGATTTTGCGCTGCGCGGCGCGCTGCAGCAGGGCGCGTTGCCGACGATGGCGGACATCGAGCAGCTGGTGGGTTGGGTTGGAGCTGCCGTGTCGGCTTTATATGTCGATTGAGCTGCTGGGGCGGGGGGCCCGTCGGGGCGGCACGCGGCAGGCGGCGGCGGCGGGCGCATGGCATGGGATCCGAAGGCAGCGAGCAGACGCTGGTTCTACAGTGAAAGGCAGCGAGCAGACGTGAGCACCCTTCGGCCCCTGCCTGCGTCGCGTGCTGTGGCGCATGCGCATCGCCCCCTCCTGGCAGCCACCGCCTACCCCTGCCACCCTGTGCTCGCTGTGCCCATGCTGCCTCCCTGCTAGGGAGCACACAGGCAAGCAAGCACGCGGCAACTGAAGCACCGCCTCGCTCGCGCCGCCTGCTGCCCTTCATGCCACACGCACCCCTGCCCTTGGGCCCATCCTGCCCTGCCCTCTCGCCCTGCCCTGCTCAGGTCATGCGCACCGCGGCATGCCTCACGCAGACGGCGGTGGGCCTGGCGCGCCTGGGCCTGGGCCCCGATGTGGCGGTCATGCCGCTCAGCCCCATCCACCGCGTGCCGGTGGTGCCGGACGCCATCAAGCCGCAGGTGCGAGCAGCCGTCGCTCGCATGTGTAACTTATGGCTTCGTTCAATTGCGCCGAACCGTTTCTGGGGCTCGTACGTGTGTGGCTCGCATCGCACTGTGACTGGCCTTGTCCTTGGCGTAGTCTGCGGCATGTGGCTCTAGCAGGCGGGGCATGTGGCTCTAGCAGGCGGGGACGGACCAGGCGCCAGTAGTGGGGCCGGGGCCAGGCGTGGACGGGCCAGGCGTTGGGGGCGGGGCGAGGTGGGGACGGGCCAGGTGTTGGGGCCGGGGCCAGGCGGGGCCGCGATGCGTGGCCATCTGCCTGCCGTGGCGGCTCGCGGAGGGGCCGGG
>BDDC01000477.1:45705-60075 GCA_001662425.1 Chlamydomonas sphaeroides
CGCCGCGCCCTCCGTCCCTCCGCCTCCGCCTCCGCCCACCACCTCGTCGCCCTCCGCCTCCGCCTCCGCCTCGTCGTGCCCCGCCAGCTCGCAGTCGCGGCCCTCGCAGCCGTCCAGCGCCTCCGCCACCGCCGCGTTCCAGGCCGCCACGTAGCGCTCCGGCGCCAGACCCGCGCCTGCGCCCGAGCCCGGGCCGGCTGCTGCCCCCTCCGGCCCCTGCGGCCCCCCTGCAGCGCCGTCGTGGCCCTGCAGCAACAGCAAGCAGAGGCACCCACAGCAGCCGGACGAGTGAAGCCTGATGGGGGGAAGGGGCCGCGGCACAGGCTCTGTGCTCTGCTGCTTCACATGCAGGAACAGGAACCATACCGTATCCTGGTACCTCACGTGCGATGCGCGCGGAGCCCAGCATGCAGAGGAGTGCCTCGATGAGGCTTGTATGATGAGACGACGATGACGGTGGCACCAACTGCTGTCATGAAACAACGATGCCTCCAAAGGCGTACCTGCAGCAGCCGGTCCACGGCGTCCAGCATCCAGGGGAAGGCCCCCGCATGCACCGCCAACACCCGCAGCCCGCCGCCCTCCACCAGCGCCGCCACCGGCCGCCGCCGCACCAGCGACCCCAGCGGCGCATCCGCCGCCAGCGCGCCCCGCCACAGCTCCAACCCCGCCGCCAGCTGCTGCTGCTGCTGCCGGTGGTGCGCCGCCGAGCCGTGGTGGTGGGCGTGGTGGTGGTCGTGGTGCTGCGACGAGGCTGAGGCCGAGGCCGAGGCAAGGCGGCGGGCGCCTGGGCCGCTGCCCGCAGGGGCGGAGGCGGCTGTTGCCTGCTGCGTAAAGGCGTGGGAGGCAGCGGCCAGGAGCTCGCGGTCGGAGCCGGCGCGGGGCTGCGCCGGCGGCCGCATCTCCTCGCCCTCGAGCGACTGCTGCTCGCCCGGCGTCGTGGCCCCCGTCTCCTCGCCCCCAGCGTCCTCGCCCTCAGCGTCCTCGCCGTCCGCCGGCGACTCGGCCGCCTGCGCAGGCCGGCGCGCGCCGCCGCCGGCGTCCTCTGCTGCGGCCCGAGGACCGCCGGAGTCCTGTTCCGGCGCCCAGCTGCCTGTGCCGCTGGCGTGCCCGTCAGGCCACCCAGCAAAGCCGCCCGCCGCCTCGGCGGCAGACCTCCGCTGCGCCGCCTGCCCCGCAGTAGCAGCAGCAGCGGCAGCTGCAGCTGCTGCTGGCAGCTCCGCCTCGGCGCCCGGCCACAGCGGCGGCAGGCGGCCGGCGGCGCCCAGGGCGCGGAGCTCCGCGCGCGCCACGTACCTGGGCGGGAGGCCCCCGGGGGCAAGGGCACATGGCGGAGCGGCCGCTTGTTACGGGCGCGGCAGTGGGCACCCCCACGTCGCCGCCTGTGTCCCCCGGCGCCGCAGCGCAGGGCCATCCGGTGACGTCACCTAGCCACAAGCCCAGGTCGAGCTCTCAACAAGGTTGACTGTGTACGCACCTGAAGTCGTGGTGCACGTTCATGAGCTCGTGGTTGCCTAGCAGCGCGATCACGTCGCCGCCCGCAGCCCGGGCGCTCGCCTGCGGCCGCCGCACAGACGCGCGCGCAGGTGGCGGTTCAACGGACAGTTAACGGAGGGCGGTGCGCCCGACACCCGCCGGTGCCAAGTGCGGCTCTGCCCAGGGGCCAAGCATGCGCCGCCGCTCGCATAGACCGCACACAGAAACACGCAGCAGCCTGCGCTACATCTTCTTCGCCCCGGCCCTCGCCCCACCTTGAGCCGCTCTAGCAGCCCCAGCAGCGCCAGGGAGTCCGGCCCCCGGTCCACAACATCGCCCAGCTGCACCAGCAGCGCGTCGCCGCCCGTCCAGATCCACTCCCAGGACCAAGAAGCTGGCGGCGCCGCCGCCAGCCCCGCGGCGGCGGCGGCGGCCGCTAGGCGGGCCGCGCGCGCTGTCGGCGACGGCGGCGGCGGAGCCGCCGCCGCCGCGGCCGCTGATGCATTGGCTGCGGACCCAAGCAGCGGCGCAACCAATCCTGCGAGCTGGAGAGCCGCGAGGGCCTGATGGGCGTCACCGTGTAGGTCGGGGAGGATGATGAGGCGGGAGTGTGTGCGGCTGGGAGCAGGCGCGGAGGGCTCGGCGTCTGCGCCAGAGGCGAGGCTGCGCTCGCTGCCGCCGGCGGAGCGGCCGCCGGCGGCTGCGTCGCAGCCGTCCCTGACGGAGGGGAAGAGCAGGCAGAAGCGCTCCTCGAGTGTCGTGCCCTGCTCGTGCTGCGGAAGCGGCAGGCCTGTTGCGAAGGGGCGACGAGGGGAAAAATGTGTGCACATGTCGACCAGGACGGGACCGACAGAGTTACCCCAGCGCATTTAGCCCGTCATACCTGTCAGCCAGCGCTCGCTTGAAAGCTCAAGCTCTTCTTGCCGAGCGCCTAGTCTTGAATGCAGCGTCGTGAATGCCACCAAAGAGAAGCCTAGCAGTAGCAGCAAACGTGAAAGCTTTCCACTGTGATGTACGCGTGAGGTTGCTGCGTGGCGAGGCGTCGCCACGCGGCTGTCGCCATGCGATGCGTCCATCGCTGCTGTGCTGTGGGCCGCATGCTAGTCAAGAAGCGCAATGCAAGGTAATAGCATAGATGTCATGCATGTATGTGTATGCAAACCTGTCTTGGCAGAAAACGACTACCCTGGCGCCGGGTAGTTCCCCCGCCGAGGACACATCCTGTCCCGTGCGTGCCAAAGGTGCCCGTATTTCGTAGTGGTGCGGCGGACGCTGTGCGGACTGTTCACGTTAATGGCGAGTTACACAGAAGGGAGCGCTTGCAGTCGCTCTTACGGCCCCGGTTCTGGTTCCACCCCCTCGACACCCTCAGTCGTGACTAGGGGGGTCTCACCTGGTCGTGACGCAGTGAACTCCCTGATGCTATCCTACAAGCCAGCGCATGGCTAGACCAAGTTATAATCGGCTATCTGTGTGCGCCACCCAACGCGCCTAATTTCATTCGACATGGCACAGGACGGCACAGGCTTGCAACCTCAACGCGCCTCGAGAACCCTACGCACCCTGACGCCCCACCCCTGCTACCGTCACCAGGGCCTACTGCGCCACGGCCCAGAGCGACACTGCAACTAACGACACGCAAGGTGTGGCGCCAGCCACCGAACAGCACACAATATGGGAGCCTGAAACTTGACAGAACACAGTATGGCCAACTAAACATAACGCATCGTGGGGCGCCGACCACCCACGGACCACCCCATCGGCCGCCAGTGGCTACCTTGCCGCGCGGGCCGGCCCCGCCTGCCGGGTTGTAACTTCTAGAAGTCTCCAACACACCAGCTATAAATGGTCATGAGTAAACCCACTGATCAACCACTAGCGCGGCGCCCGCCGGGCCCGCATCGCAATGTCCTCGCCGACCCCTTTCCAACACCCCCAACCTGCATGCGGTTTGCATGCAACACGCCCGTCGGTCCGCCCAGCCGCCGCAACAAGTGCCGGCGCATCGCCGAGTCACACGGTAAGCAGTGAACGAAGCGCACACGGTCATCGCTCTGCGCGAGCAAGCCGCTGTACGCTCATAGATATCGGCGCCCATCGCCCGCTCGACGGCAGCATCAGCAGCCCTGGCTGCATGGCATGCCTCGTTGCATCGTTCATTCCCAAACCTGTCCCAGCGGCGCGTGGGTGCATGGCTCGCCCCATCCGGGACAGCTCTCACACCACGCACGTAACTGCGCGCGCAACTGCATTCATTTCCAAATCAACCTCGCTGTCGACACCTGATTGCGGCCCCCCTGCCTCGTGTAGTGAGGATGCACGTGCACTTCATTCGCAAACACAGCGGCCCCAAACTCACACGCGTGCACACCCCGCACGCAACCCCAGACTGCTACCGGCGCCCTATCGTCCACAAGGCGAACCAACGAATGGCCCCACGACCAGCCGCGGCGCGCAGCCGCGGGTCGAGCGACCTTCATCACCGCCCCGCTTCGCAGGTCAGGAGCGCATGCCAAACGACCCTATGCGCGGCAGGCTGACCGGCACTCCTGCCGGCAAGGCGCCGGGGCTGCTTGGCGGCTGCGGCTGCAGGCCCTTGACCGTGGGCCGCAAGAGGCCCCGAAACGACAGCGCGGTCCGGACCTGCTGCCGAAACCCCGCCGCCGGCTGCGCCTCCTGAGCCGCGGCGCCTGGGCTTGGCAGGTCTCTTGCCGGCGGCGCGGTGCCGCCGTCGGCCACAGCCGCCGTCGGCCCCTCCACCTGCGGCGCCGCCCCGTGCGCCCCCTCCGGCTCACGCACGCCGGCGCGTCCGGCCAAGGCGCGCAAGGACAGCTGGCCGCGCAGCTGGCCGGCGCGCTCGGTTGCGTTCACAGCCGGCGGCGCCTGGCTCACGGGCAGCGACCCGGCGCGGACCCTGGGGCCGGCGGCAGCTGCAGGCGCCGCGGGACGCAGCCCAGGTGACACCCCGGCCAGCGGCGCCGAGACCTCATGGCCGCACGGAGGGCTGGACTTGGAGCCCAGGTGCCTCGGGGACACGAGCGAAGGCGGCCGGCCGGCAGCGCCCAGCGGCGGCAGCGGCGCCTGCAGGGGCGCTCCGGACAGCGCGTGACGCGGCCCCGCCTCCGCGCCGGCGGCCAGCCGGCCCGGCCGCGGCTGCGCGGCCGCCGGGCTGACGTGGCCCGGGCTGCGCGGCTGCAGCTCCTGCGGCTGCTGCGGCTGGGAGCGCAGCTGCGAGGTCGGCGATGAGGATGAGGTGCCTGACGCCCCATCGGGCTCCGCTGGCCGCGCCTCCTCGTCCCAGGCTCGCACTAACGGTGCGGCGCGCCGGCGCCAAGGCACCTGCGGCCAGCTGCGGCCTGTGCCGTCCTCACCCTCAGCCCCGCCGTGGCCCAGCCGCTGCTGCCAGCGCCGCGGCGCGCCCGCCTCGGCGCCGCTATCGTCCGCCGCGCCCTGGCCCTCACCCTCGCTGCCGTCCTCCACATCGCTGAGCACCGTGCTGGCGAAGCGCCGGATGCCGCGGCGCCAGGACCATGACGTTGACAGCTCGGATGCGGGCAGCAGCGCGAGCGAAGAGGCGCCGAGCGCCGTCAGGCTGTGCGGCCGCGCAGCCAGCTCGCCGCTGTGCACAACCAGCTGGGGCCCAGCGCCGGGCCCCGTCGACGACGGTCGCTGCGGCGCGGCCCTGGCCTCGCCGGCGCCGCTGAGACGGCGGCCGCCGGCCGCGGCGCCCTGCGGCACGAGCGCCAGCCCCGCGGCCATGTCTGACGCCGCGGCCAGCAGATCCACGCTAGCGATGGAGCTCACCGTGCGCCGCAGGCGAGTGGCGGGGCAGGGCGGCGCATCCTGCCCCGGCGGAGGGGCGGCCAGCAGCAGCCGCTGCCCCATGAGCGCCTGGGCAAAGACTGGGCGGCAAGCCAGAAGCGGCTCCGTGGGACCGGGCGGAGGATAGGCGCCGGCTGCCGGATCTGGCACTAGCACAAGGGCCGCCAGGGTCTTGGCGCGGCGCGGCCGGCAGCCATCGGGGGCGGGCGACAGCTCCGGCGCTGCCAGCGGCTCGGCTACTGACAACGGCGCGACGCCCGGCGGCGTGCCAGAGGGTGAGCGAAGAGCGTCCGCGGCAGCGCCTGCGCTGGTTCCGGCAGCGACCGAGCGTGCTGTGACGCCGGGCGCGTCAGATCCGGCAGCTTGCCGGTTCTCGGCGCCCGCGGCGGCGGAGGGGCTAAGGATCAGCCGCCGCCGGTACCCGCCGTTGGGCGCGGGCGACGGCGGCTGCAAGGTCGGCCGCGGCCGCACTACTGCCGCGGCAAGAGCCGACGGGGCCTGACCCGGCGCCGCAGGCAAGCTCGCGGGCCTGGACTCGCACACATCGCAATCCCCAGCCAAGCCGCGGACCGCCGCCCCCCCGCTGGCTTGCTCGCCCGATCCCGTCGCTTCGCCGACACCCGCATCGGTTCGCGGCTCCCCGGCCTCGCCAGCTGCAGACTTGCGGGGCGCCTGGTCGCGTCTGCGGTGCAGGCCCGCAACCTCCTCGCGCTCCGGCGACGAGGGGCGGCCAAGCAGCGGCGCCGAGCTCAGCAGCGACGCCATGTCTTCCGCAGCATGCGGCCCCTTCCCACCGTCCGATTGCGGCTCTGCCAGGGGCTGCCTTCGCTCGTGGCTGTACCGGCTGAGGGCGCTTGGCCCCAGAGCGAATCCCGCCGCCGCCGCCGCCGCCGGCCAGACGTCGTGCGAGAAGCGACGCCGGCAGCCTGCAGAGACGACGACGCCAGGGCCGTACCCCGCGGCATGTGGGTCGGCGCAGGCGCTACTGCGCGGCCGGCAGCTGCAGCCGGCGTGTCGGCAGCAGCGGGTCGCGTCGCGTGAGGCCGCGTTCAGCGCCGGGTAGCCGCCGTGGCCGCTGCTGCAACTGCTGGCGTCGTCGGCGCCGTGGCAGCCCTCGCCGCTGTCCAACAAGGCAGGGCTGGGCGAGCACGCGCTGCCGGCGCACAGCGGGCAGGTGCATACGCTGTGCAGGCTGGAGCAGGACGGCTGGCGCTCAATGGGCGATGCGACTGACGGGCCCCCGGAGTCGGTGGCGAGGACACCATTGCGGCGGAGTCGCAGCGACAGCACGCCGTTCCTGGGGTGGCAGGGATGTGGGCATGGGTGCTGGGAAGGTGCGTGTTGGACGCGGAACGTCGTGCACGGCGTCAGGCGGGTGCATCGTACCTGCGGTTGCGGAGGCTCAGGACGCCGTTCCGCCGCGTGCGATGCCGCCGGCCGCAGCCGCACTCATCGCCGTTGCTGCACAGGAGGCAGCCGTCGGTGCCAGCGCTTCTGCAGGCCCGAGGGGCCAGATCGGAGCAGGCTGTCCCGGGGTGTTCGTCTGCGGCATGCCAGCGCGCCGAGAAGCCCCAGTCTTGGTTTCCAGGGCCAGGTGGCTCGTCGCGCGGGGAGCAGTTCCCGTGGCGTGTGCCAGAGCCACCTTCACCCGCGCGGGCGCTGGGGGCAAGGGTACGACGACATATATGTCACTTACAACAACGCCGAGCTCTTGCAGCCGTAAGAGAGGAGCGAGCTGTGCCGTCCGGCGACATGTGCCATTCGCAGCAATAACAAGGCAGCGGCGTGCCTTGGCAGCCCAGACAAGCAGCCATGAACATATATACATGTCCAGTTGCGCACCGTAAGGCGAAGCGTGCAGGCTCGGCGGCATCCATGTTGCGTGGGCTGCCTTTCGCATCGCAGCCATCTGGCCGCTGCTCCAGCATACGTACGCCAGCCGGAGCAGCCGGCGCCCCGTTGGCGTAAAAGCAGTCCTAGATATGCCTCATCGCGGCTGTGGCAAGAGCTCTTTAATGCATGCTCTTGAAGGCGAAGTGGCAATATATGTATTGGGTGTCACAGGGCTTGCTGCGAATCGTTGCGAGTCTGACAGCTTACCCCCCTCGGCCGGTCGGCCCGGGCCATGGGTCCCCTCCGGCTCCCGAGTCCCGCCCGCCCCCAACCTCGGCGTGCCAAGGTTTTTACCTCCACGCTACCGCATGCAGCAACGTCCAGGCACCTTGGCAGTCTTCACGTTATTATGTATTCCCGCTGCAGCCATCACACCCACGCTGCAAATTATACATTAATTTAGCACCCGGCAAGCACGTCGGTAGCTGCAACCTGCCACCCCTTGGCAGCTTGATAACTGCAGCGGTGAGAATGGCATGAGCTGCTGACAGTCAGGCCTAACAAATGCCAGCATTCGCATGGCTTGTTGTTGCGCTCACTGCGCTCCTTACGCCGAGAATCGTGCATGCGCGTGAGAGTCCCTTCAAGGAGCAGACCAAATCCTGCCACCCTGACTGCACAAAGTACGTCCGACACGTTCGAGATGGCGCCGGACACAGCCCCACGGTGTATGCTGCACAGTCCTTAGCCCCGGTCGCCTTGGCGAGGGCGTGCCATAGGCTCCCTGGCAGCACACACTGCACGCTGGAGTTATGAGTGCCATGAGCGCCGCCCCGCAGGCATGGCAACTGCAACGGCGAAACGGGGCAGTGTGACTGCCCGTTTGGACTCACGGGTGAGACTCCCTGCTGCGGGCAGACGGCATCCCCAGGCCCTGGGCCTCTAAAGCATGGACGAGGGCTGCGGCACGGGATGTGACGGGGCCTGACAGGTGGCATGAGGTGTGGATCTGACGCAACGGAACAGCCTTCGCCGACGCGGAGCTGTCCACTGGCCGCCCACCGCCGCTGCTGCGACCCCTCCTGGCCCGCTCCGGCGCAGGCCCCACCTGCACGGAGCGGCTGTTCCCCGCCTGCCACAGCAGCCATGCCAACGATACCACGCCCAACTACGGCGTGTGGTACCCCAAGAACTGCTACTGCATCAAGTGGGTCGGCCAGCAGGCGGGGGCCCTTGGGCGGGCCGCTGCGTGCTGCGGCGGGTCAGGCGCCAGGGCTCCGCGGGAGCAGCGGGGCAGCGATGGCACCCTCGGGCTGAGGCGCCGATGGCAGCGATGGCAGGTTGCATATGCCTCAGTGCGGGCCAGGGCACCAATTGTTGAGAGGGCGTTGCAGCAAGTCTCCTACGCAAATGGCAGCATGGGTTGCGAAGCCATCCAGCCCAGCGGCGGGCGGTCCATGTCTGTGCAGAAACCCAAGTGGCGGACTGGGTGGTTCCCAAGCCCGTTGCTCGCCGCAGCAGCACCCGAGCCCCCTGGCCGGCCGGCTGAGCGCGACACCACGCCCGCCGGTGGCCACCCGCCTCGCAGGCAGCTGCGGCCACATGCCTGCCCGCCCCACGTGCGGCTCGAGGGCTCCAACTTCCTCGGCTGCCTGTACCCCATAGGTGCGGCAGGGCTGCCAGGTGTCTTTGCAATCAGCTCATTGGACTCGATGGCGTGTGCTCGGTCGCCAGGGCTGCATGCGCGCCCATGGGTTGGGCGCGCAACAGACCCGCACCCTGTGCAAGGCATCAGCATGCTGCTGCACGTGCGTCCGTACGTGTGGTGCCGTACGCTTGACATGGGCGGCAAGGGCCCGCAGCACGCCGCGCCGGGCCGCGGCCCGGCCGCGCGCTTCCCCAGGTGGCCGGGCTCCGACGGCTGCAGCGGCATGCACTCGGCGCCACCACCTCACATGTCGGCCGCGCCCCTCCTGCCCGCTGCCTGCTCCCGCCTGCCCCTCCGCAGCCACGTATGAGCAGGTGCGTGCGCGGAGCTGGCACGGCGCCGCCGCTGGGGGGCCCAGGGCCGCGTGGTGCGCCCCCAGGAGGCGGCGGAGGCGGCGGAGGCGGAGGCGGAGGCGGCACGGGGCGCAATGAGGGCAAGGGGGCAGGGCAACGCTTGCCCCAGGTTGGCGCCAGCAACACCCACGGCGCGGCCTTATCTCGCGGCTCAGATCTGTACACTGGGCAGCGTTAATAAGCACACGGGTGTTTCTGGGATAGGGTGTGTGTTTAGGAATAGGGGCATACAGTGAACACGACCCTCGCGGCACGCCCTGTTTGTGTGGCCCTCGCAGCACCGGCGCACTTGCTGGGCCCCAGCCGCTCGCCTCCTGCACTGCGTGCCCGCCTGCGGCCCTCTGCCCGCCGGCTGCCGCTGCCACCCATCGCCGGCCCTGTAGTAGCGCCCTCTTCTCCCCGCCCCTGCCCCGCCCCTGCCGCTCCCGCCCGTCCCGCTGCCCGCAGCTGCTGGGCTACCGCTACAACCACCGGACCGAGGCTCTACACCTTGCCCTTGCACCCCATCGCCTACCGCTCTTTCCCCCCCATCGCCTACCACCTCAACCGCGCCCTCCCTCCCCTCACCCCCCAGCTACTGTGCTACCGATACAAGGGCCGGCCCGAGGCCGAGCAGCTGAGCGACTCGCCCGCGGTCGACGACCCGGCCGTGGAGTGGCTGCGCACCAACATGCCGCCGCCGCCCTACACGCGGCCCGAGGGCGAGCAACTGCTAGCGCCCGAGGAGGTGCCCAAGGTGAGCGGGCAGCTGGGGAGGCATGTGTGGGGAGCGTGTGGGGCGCGCCATGCTAGAGAGAGAGTTGCTGCGGCCGCAGGAGGCAACCCGGCGTGCCGCGGCATGGGCGCACGGCAGGAGGGCAGGGGCGGGGTGCCGAGAGCGGCCTGGCTGGGCGGGGCTGGCTGGGCGGGGCTGGCTGGGCGGGGCGGCCTCGCGACACAGGAGGCCGTGTTCATCGTGTTGTTCCTGGTGTTGAGGGTGCGCAGCGGTCAAGGCCGCGGAAGCTCGCGGCGGCTGAGGGCGGGGTGCCGTTGCTCCCTGCCCCTTGGCCTGGGCAGGAGGTCAAGACGCCGGACGGCGGCACTTGGCGGCCGCTCAAGGACTGCCCCGACCGGTAGGAGCCGAAAGGGGGGGAGCGCCGCAGCTGTGCAACAGGCTGCGTGTGCGGTTCGCGCTGTCTGTCCTGGCCATGGGGTACCTGGCAAAGGAGCGGAAGGGGTGTTGGTTGCTGGCTGGGCGGCTAGCGCCGGCTGCGGCCGCTGCCCCGCCGCCCGGCTGCCTGACAGCCAGGGCGCCGTGCGTGCGCAGGTGCAACCACCGGGGGTGGTGCCAGGTCAAGGGCCACAGCATTGACGTGAGTCGGGTGGGCGGGGCCCTGCGGGGCGCTGCTGCGCTGGGTTGGCGTCGGCTGGCGTCAAGCTGCGCTTCGCAAGCTCGCAGGGCTTGCACGGGCCTGTGAATGGCCGGCTTGGGCCGTGCGGTCGTGGATTCGGTTTCAGCCGCGAATGAGGTCGTGGCGGGTGGGCCGCAGCGCGACACGCTCGCGTCCCGCTTCCCTGCTGCAGACGTCGCATGACGACAGCGAGGAGCCCTGGTGCCAGTGCCACGGCTACTACCAGGGCAAGGCGTGCGAGGTGGCCGACCCCGTGCACTGCTACCGGGGCTGCAGGTAGGAGGGAGGGGCGGCAGGAACGCAGGAGCGCACGGGCGGCCGCCGTCGGCTTGCAGCTCCGGACGGGACATGGGGCCCCCGGTCTGGGCGCCGGGCGCCGTCCCGTGACACCAAAATAAGCGGCGTGTGTGTTGTGAAATGATATGTGCTTAACGTGTGTTGAACGTGTGTTCCAGTGTTAGGCGCTGCTGCTGCCCACCCACACATATTTTCTGCAGCGGCGTGGGCAGCTGCGTGCGCGGCTGGTGCCACTGCCAGCCCGGCTACTGGGGCCACGGCTGCACCCGCACCAAGGCCTACACCAGCAGCGTCGGTGAGACGATAGCGGGGCCGAGGAAGGGAGCGCGGAGAAGACGGGCCCCTGGGAGGGCCGGCCCAGGGCTCGCCCGCTTTGCGACACCCAACGCCAGCTGCCCGGGCCAGCAAGGGCCCCGAGGAGGCGAGGGGCAGAGCGCCGCGACGTTGGGTGGCTCAGTCGCTGCCACCACCCCACCCCGCCCCCTCACCCTGGGCGCCCCAACCTGCTCGCCTCGCGCCAGGCTGGCGGCCCAACCACGCGGCGCTCAAGATCTACGTGTACGACCTGCCTGAGAACGTGGTTCACCGCCGGGATGCGGACGACACGTGGTGAGCCCCTGGAGCCAGCTTTCGGGGTGTCCAGGCTCCTCGCTCGCTCACCTGGGGCCCGCACGCGCCGCGTGGCTGCTGGCGTCGGCTGCATGTGACCGCGAGACGGGGTGGGGTTTCGATGGCGTCGTAGCAACACGTGGCCAAGGACGCACGAGAAGCCCGTGAAACCGCTCTTGTCTCCCTTCCTGTCCCCCTTCATGACAACATGGGCCTCATCGACGTCATGTTCCACTCTAAGCCTGCAAGGCTGACTGAGGCACGAGCCCGCGACACGCATGTCCTCACCCGCCCCTGCCCTTCCCCTCCCTCTCCCCTTTTTCCCCGCTGCCCCGTCCGCAGGAGCCTCATCGACGTCATGTACAACTCGGAGATTGAGTTCACGGAGCGGCTGCTGGGGGACTGGGCCGTGCGCACGGAGAACCCCTGGGAGGGTGGGGCTGGGCTGGAGGCTGGGGCTGGGTTGGAGCGTGCACAAAGAGAAGCCCTCGGAGGGTGCGACCATGCTGTCTGTGGGCAGCGGGCCAGCGGCTGCAACGGCACGACTCGCAGCATTGCCCCGCGCGGCCGCTGATGCTGTATGCCTGCCTCCCTCCCTGCCCCGGCCACCCTGCCCGCAGCCTCGCTCTTCTACGTCCCCACCTTCACCTACTGGTACACAGGTGGGGGGCGCGCGAAGGGTTTCCAATTAGCTTACAAGGCCCAGCACACGTTACAATGGGCCCGGCGTACTCGGTGCTCCAGTGCCCAATGCCGCAAGCGGACCGCGCCATGCGCCCATCCCGCCTGCCACGCAACAGGGCCGATGCCCCTGTGTATGAGCAGCACTCGGTGCGCGCTCACGTCGATACGCCCCTCCCGCTCCCGCTCCCTCACGCACGCCTCACCCTCGGCACCTTGCCCTTGCTCCTCCCTCCCCTCTCCTCCCGCCAGGCAATGTGGGCGACGGCTATTTCATCATGCAGCACGTCACGCACGCGCTCAAGACGCTGCCGCACTCGTTCTTCAACACCACCGGCGGCCGCAACCACGCGCTGTGGGCCACCAACGACCGTGGCGTGTGCAAGCTGCAGGCGTCGTCGTCCGACATGCAGCACTCGATCAAGGTACGTGCAGCACTCGATCAAGGTACGTGCAGCACTCGATCAAGGTACGTGCAGCACTCGGTCAAGGTACGTGCAGGCCACCAAGGCCCACGGCCGGCCGTCGGCACCAGGGCAGCCGTGCAGCAGCCGTGCCGCTGCCCGGCTGTGGCCCTCGCCGCCAGCGTGCTGCCCAACTCGTGATGTGGCCCCGCCCTCACTGAATCCCCCGACCCCGCCGCAGCGGGTGCACTTGCTGGTTGCCTCAACCACCTGCGCCCCGGCTTTGGCTTCACTTCCCCCCGCCTTGCTCGTGGCCCCGGCCCCCCACCCGCGGCCCCGACCCCGCCCCGCGCCCTCCGCAGCTGGTGCACTTTGGCCAGTCGCCGCCCCGGCTGCCGCACCACCCCGGCAACGCCGACACGCTGGGCAAGGAGCTGCTGCTGCCGGAGCCGGGCGTCAGGTTTCCGGGCTTCCCCGAGTTCAACGGCGGCGATGTGCTCACGGAGCACGAGTTCTGCTTACGGTGGGCGCGGATTCCTCTTAGCACGCCTGTGGTCCTTGAAGTCGTGCCCACGTGTTGCGAGGTCCGCTTGCTACGGTTGAGGGCCTTGAGTACGCTGTCTGGGAGGCGCCGAGCATGATGATGGTCGGGCCAGGGCACCAAGTGACTTGCTGCTCAACAAAGCGCACACACGAAGACACACCCTGCCATCTGCCCTCCCGTTCTCTCCCCTTCCCCCGGCCCCAGGCCCGAGAAGGATGTGGTGGCGCCCAACTACCTCAACAAAATGTTCACCGGACCCAGCACGTACGAGCAGGTACGGCAAGCCGGGATCCCAGGTGCACCGGAGCCTGCAGGCCGCGAGCCGTCGCCGCCGCTGGAGGCAGCGCTCGCACCCGTGCCGTGGGGCCTGCACGACGTACGTACGCGGGTGCGCTCGCAGCGGCTCACCTCAGGGCCGAGGCAGCCTGAGCAGCAGCAGCAGCAGAAGAAGAAGAACAACTCGCTACACCGCCTCGCGCAGGAGTAGAGCTTTCATCCCCTCTACATATCGCCTGAACCGCAGCTCCAGACGCGGCGCTGTATCCATCGCCCGCTCGCCCCCTCGAGGCAGGCCAGAATCCCGCATTCGGCTTCCACGTCTCGCCGCCCTGCCCCGGGATGTGTCCATTTATATGTTCTTAAGGTGTTTTCATTGTGAAGGAGAGCATTAGAGTGACACTGGACACTAGTTCAAGGTGTGTCTGTGTGTGTGTGTGCTGGGCTGGGCTGCCCATGCAGGTGTGGAACGTCACGCGTGCGGCCGACGGCAGCCGAGTGGTGACGTGGCGCGAAGGGGCGCGGGAGCGGCGCAGCGCCACCTTCTTCTTCGGGGGCTACGACGAGTGAGGCCGGGGGAGGCCAGCCGTGCGTGTGTTGGGTTCCACACCGCTGGCCAGCCATGCCTCCTCCCTCCGTGTCATACGGCACCCCTTCACCCCGCAACAGGGCTAGGTGCAAACTGTTTGCCCGACCGTGTTTTTCCCGCCCCCTCCCCCTCCCCCTCCTCCACGCCCGCAGCAACCCCATGTGGTACAGCCAGGGGGTGAGGCAGGCGCTCAAGAAGATGTTCAGCGCGGGCGGCAAGCACGACCCCGCCGGGAAGCAGGCCAGGCCCGACTACACCATTACGGGGCCGCTGGGTGAGGGGCCGTGGGGGCCCAGGGGCCGTGGGGGGGAAGGGGCCGTGGGGGGGAAGGGGCCGTGGGGGCAGGGGCCGAGGGGCGCAGGGGCCGAGGGGGGCAGGGGCCGAGGG